>JACCPG010008447.1:0-62670 GCA_016069955.1 Drepana arcuata | reverse complement strand
GGTCATATTCGTCATTAAAAAATCCCCCAATATCTGGGAAAATAATCTATTTAGGTGTGATATTATTATTAGCGGTGACAATATTTATTTATTCGAGCGGAAGGGGAGAGTCTCTAATTGGCGCATCACAATGGAGATTACGCGACCACGCGGCTTAGTGCCACGTTTTGTGATTCAAATATTTGACGGCTCGGTGGGCGACAATGCGGCCTGTTATGATAATATTCCAGATATTTCATACAATTTGTGTCGGAACACTGTGCGGACGTGAAGAGCCCTTATATTACTGTCAACGTCTGTTTTGCGGCAATGGGAATACATAATGAAGTTCCCTTTCCTATGTGAATAACGCGCCTTCAATTACAATACGTTTGAATTTTGATGTCTTCAAATTGCCGCTTAAGTATCTATGGTAATTCTGCTATTCTTATTTTATTTGTTATTTCCATAATTGCTATGTGAACTACCTTCAATTTAAATGTAGTTAGTTTAAATTGAATTTGCTCGATTCTAGCTTTGAGGGGACAAATTTTATATTGCCTATATAAAAATTATTACTGCTTCCTTTAGGTAGTATGATGACATATAATGATCAATGTCCGGATATTGAGGAATGTCATCGAACTCCAATCGTCATAGTAATCTGCCTCTTAACAACTTTAATATAAGTCTGAACAATACAATTATGTTTTCCTTAGAAAATCTTGTTCCGTTTCCAAGCTTTTGCTTATTGGCGCTCAGACGAATATCAAATTCAAATGCCTCGATTGCTGTCCATCAACGTGAAAGATAAATCGTGCGTGCCTTCATGACATTATTGAGTGGCGTCAAAACTGAGCTTATACCTAGGTACTTGACTCTTAATAGTTTGTGGCAACGCGCAAGGCATCAATCTTGAGGAGCGTCACTGTCGACCGCCTCCCGCGATTAATCACTTGAGCGTTTTCGATTAGCGCTGGAACACAACATAAAACGTGTTCCAATTATTAAAGACCGATGCGTAGCTTTAATATATGTTTGGATAAAAGTAAGTGCCATATGCTTGGGTATAGACAAGCGTGCCGAAAATAAAAAAGGCTGTAAGGGATTGACCTTCCATAAATATTAATTAGGGTGTTGAAAGTGGTGCGACGAAAATGTATTATGTACTAAAGCACATATATTTAATTCAATAATATATAAAAATAAACATGTATCGTTCGTATTAGGTAATTAATCTTAATAAAGACACAAAGCATCTAAACTAAGTAAGCTAAATTAATAGAAAACTAGAAACTGAAATTAAAAAAAAAAATCACCTGCAAACTATAAATATTCGCACTCCTTGACCCGAATGCGTCCAATTCTCAAATGACACATCCAACGAATATATTAAAGACGGAAACAGGAAGTTTTAAATGGCGTTTCGTTGTCATCGCACGGCCCAGTTCTTCGTAGCGCTAAGTGCTAGATGTAATTGTCCAATGCAAATAGCAGTGTGTTTGATCGCATGTAGCGCCGTCTGAGACACTGGCCGGCGTGGACACCGGTCCACCGGACGTGTGACGCGGTTAACGGGTTAACCCTTTGTTTGGCTAACATCCCAATCACACTTTCGCATCGCAATAGCGGATACCGCCATGGAATCAAAGAAACTGTTACTTCTCTGATATAAGGGTTTAACATATAAACTTAACATATTTAAACTTAATGTATTTAACATATAAACAGAGCCGTGGTGGCCGAGTGGTTCGAGCAGTTGCCTGCGACGCAAAGGTCGCAAGTTCCAATCCCGCATGTACCAATGAGTTTTTCTAAACTTAAGTACAGTGATTAGTCACACCGCGAGCTTTACGGTGAAGGAAAACATCGAGAGGAAACCTGCAGATATAATCTGAGAAGAAATTCAAAGGCGTATGTATAGTCGTGCTTGAGTAACGGCGATGGACTCGCCATCTGTCACGTTGGCACCTAATATACCTCTTGGCGGAAAGTGGGTGTGTGGGTATTACCTATACACCTCTGCCTACCCCTTCGGGGACCCTTGTGGGAAGGCGTGAGGATATATTATATTATTATTATTATAACATATAAACTTTACAAAAAAGTCCCTGATGGGATAGACTGAGATGTGTACGTGTAATACCCACTACTCGCCAGATATATATTAACGAGATTCTCATCAAGCACGACTACGTCTTTGAATTTCTTCTCAAACTTATGCGGTTCCTTTCGATGTTTACCTGCACAGTAAAGCTCGTGTTGTGATTAATCGCAATACCTACTTATGGTATGGGGGTGACTTCAAAATATTAGCACACCTATCATTATAGGGTTAGACCGACAAGTTGGTCTATTAGTAAATATATTTTAATAGATTGCTGGATCGATCTCCCTTGTATCAAATATTAGCCTATATTTGAGTTTACCAGGGAAATGATCTAGTGTCAGAGGCTAGTAATTATTATTTCTATTTGTGTTACCTTCACACCTACACACGAATATTTGTGCTTCCTAAATGTATTAAATAAATACACATTCAGAAAATTATTATAACCTACGTCCAAACAGTCCATGAGTTCTTTTTTCAAACTATATAATACATATTTAAATCTAATGTTAGCTCTCTGCCTGTCAGAGACAAAGGACATTTCAACTCTAACAGGTGACAAAAGAACAAAACACGGTTGATGTATTTCTTAACCAATCAAGCGTGCCTCTATCGTGCCTACCTAGTGATAGGCTTTATCGTCTACTACATATGCGCAGGATATCGGCTTAATTATTCTGTGACACGCCTCGCACAATAACACTTACCGCAACAGGTATCGCCTTGTGCATATCAATGCTTTTTTCGCACCATAGAGTAGAAATATCCCAGATGTAGAAGTATCTCTACATTGATTATCATATAAAAAAATCGCCTGTCGTGTCTATCTGTCGGTTTATATTGCTTGCGATAGTCTCAAACAACAATTACCTAAATGTGGACGGTTAGTTGTTGGTCTAAAAATCTAGGCAAAAATATGCCCTAATTCATACAACATGCTTTCTATTGAAATATATTTCTGTCTGGTGTTAAATGGTCAGAAGTCCCACTACAGCTGAAGCTTTGTGTCATGAGCACAAGCATATGTGTCCATCATTGTCCAGTTCCTATAAAATAAGCTTCCATTAGTTTCGGACTAGGTTAATTTTTAAAGAGAAGCGTATGCAAGTCTAGAGAGAACTGGCACTCAATATTCTCTGTCTACTCCGTTAGGGACTCGGCATGATGATATGTATGTATGTACATTATTATTAATCAATGCAGGACAGACAGCTTATCCCTTCGGCACATTTATTGCTACATAAGTTATTCTCCAACGATACAGGTTTTTCAGACGTTGTGCAACAGCCTACCATCTGGTGACTCAGCCCATTTAAGATAAAAGGGGTGACCTTTATCACGTAATTGGAAAAGGTTGCGTTAAATTAAAATTGTAACTGTAATATGAGTAACTATTCAATTGAATTGTCTTAATATTAAACGAAGTGTCTGTATAAGCATTAGTATTCAAAGTGTTTGAAAAAAATTTACCTCAGTAATGCAGTTTCAATGTTGAGCGTGGCATGCGGGCGCACGTGGTTCGCCGTTACACAACGCTTCCTAGTACGAATATTAATATACACATACCTAATTGTATGTACGTCCGTTCGTTTACACCGTTTATGTTACTTAAAGACGACAGTCATAAAATATGAAAGATAAATACATATCATCACTGCCTACCTGGTGAGGGACTCAGCGTGATGATATGTGTGTATGTATGTCTTATCACACCAGTTCCCGCCAGTTTTGTTTATACACACTTTAGTTTCATCCTCATCAGACGCTTATTTAGTTCTTACTAAGCCGTTTGATGAGTCTAGGAAGATGTTTGCGGATCCGTGACTCAAAATATTGTTGGAGTGCAAGAAGTTTTGCGAGCGAGATGCATGACGATGACATGTCATTTTGTATATTTTTATTTTATTTTTGTAGTATAATATGATTGCGTTGTTGAATAATTTTATCCTAATTAATGTAAATGATATGTTTATGCCGTTTTAATTATGTAAATAAATAAATAAATAAATAAAAGTAACGTCTTCTGCTATTTCTCCCAGAAACATCCGTACTGTATATATATATATATATATATATATATATATATATATATTTTGTCTAACATTCATCACCCATCCTTGCTATGTCCAAAGTAAAGTAACATCCTCTATTGAGAGTGTATTATTAAAAATACCTTTAATGTCACCTAAAAAAAGCTATATTTTAGCTACCGAGTTTATAACACAACTGTAATACGTTAGCTACGAATCTCTGACGAATGCAGGTTTGAATGCTTCCATATTTAAATTAATCAGATTATTTTCAATTGTTTCAGCTGTATGAAATTAGCGACGAACCACAGAGGAAGGAGTTCCTGGACGATCTGTTCTCTTTCATGCAAAAACGTGGTAAGTAACAATTTATCTCACAGTATATACATCATCCGGTTAATTCTCAACGATTGATACTCCTTGTAATTTATCATAACCAAATGCCTCATTCACGAACGACGATCAGCCGATAGACAACGCTACTATAATGAGAAACGTCCCGACTAATAAATAGTTTCACGACATAGATCTTATTAAACTAGCTCAGATATACGGCAGATAGGGTTTAATGTCGGTCATTGGATGTATAAACGGTTTTATATTGTAGAGATCGCTGGTCACGTGATAAGATCATTGATGGACGATGGCTAAGAAGAGCTATTAATGATCTTAGACAATGTGATCAATTTTGAAGTATAAAAAGATAAGGAAAGTTCAATGATAGTTTGAAGTATGGCTGGTTAGTTCAGTTGGGGCATATTATAAGCACGTAGAAACGTAGAGTAACATTGAACGGCGACTATTACTCAAATAGTAAGGGGACTAAGTTACACTACCATGCATAAGGCTCACTACCAAATATCACCACTATCTACTAAATGGCAGTAGTGGTTCCCTTTTTATGTAAAGCTATGTGAGGATAGACTACGTTCTTTTGTTTTGTAGTAATTTGTCTGGGATCGAATTGGATTAATAATAACAAAATGATCTACATTAACTCCTGCTATAGACCGTTGTAAACGGTTTAAATTCTTAAGTGTATAAATAGCCCGTTCCAAATTCAAAGTATCAATACACTTTTCAGAACGACTATTTGAAATAATTCGTCCAACAACTAACGTTGCCATAACGCACGCCTTATCAATTAAGGTTATATTTTACTAACGAGTGTGGGAATTCGCCACACGAAAGATAATCGTTCTATTCTTAACCATTACATTTTAAATATCATAATAGAAATAATTAACGCGAGAGATATCTCGATCGCTCCGGGCGTTGAGATCGTGCGCGGGCGCATGATTGATAGCTCAGCGGCTGTCTCTCTTGCTCTCGCCTAAATACTTATACGCTGGCTCTGTCTATCATTAATTGATCTCCGTTGTAAATGGCGCCATCATTGTCGCTAGATAGATGCTGTTATCCAAGCTTGGTCAAATCAATAGTTATTGTGTTGAGATGATCAATAAAATTTGTTATTTATTGTAACCTTAGATGTTTATTGTGGGTGACCAATACCAATACCAATCAAAGCTGCATTACAGTAAGTGTCGTTTTCATTAGGACTTCTTTGTGTTAAGTTTTTTTTTATATAATATATCCTCACGCCTTCCCACAAGGGTCCCCAAAGGGGTAGGCAGAGGTGTATAGGTAATACCCACACACCCACTTTCCGCCAGAGGTATATTAGGTGCCAACGTGACAGATGGCGAGTCCATCGCCGTTACTCAAGCACGACTATACATACGCCTTTGAATTTCTTCTCAGACGTATGCAGGTTTCTCTCGATGTTTTCCTTCACCGTAAAGCTCGTGGTGTGACTAATCACTGTACTTAAGTTCAGAAAAACTCATTGGTACAGTCGGGATTCGAACTTGCGACCTTTGCGTCGCAGGCAACTGCTCGAACCACTCGGCCACCACGGCTTCCACTCGGCCACCACGGCTCTAAGTTTTTTTTAATCTATGATTTTATTCCATTTATTGTTGAAATGCACAGGTTAAATCTTATCCTATTAGATGCTCTTATTGTCTTCTTATCTATTGCAAATAATTACAGCTGTCTTAAAATGCTGTGCAAATACCTACTTAGGGCCCTTAAAAAGTATTACGTACGACATTTGATATCGAGTAAGTATTTCTTCTTTACTTAATATTTATTCCAGTTAAACTTCCCAAGAATTCATTTTATATCAAGCCACACTATTGAATTTTGCCATTCTTCAAGTCTCCGTTACTGATAAGATGGAGAACAGACACAAAACTTCTAATTATTAGAATTAATTTATCCGAGCGAGGTTAATCTCGCATATGCGAGGCCATCACGGGCTGATCTCTTCGTATTAATAATGTTTTATCATTTATTACTGTTCGTGAGTAATGAAAGTTAGCCGCCACGCCCCGCGCCTTCAACGCACTCCGTCTTCGTCTCGACTTAAAAAAATAAATTAAAAATATAACTTTTGTTTTTTACTTTTCACCGATCTTCAACGCGAGCGTTTAATTTAATGCCAGCGACAAACGATTATGTAAATGTTTATCAAATGTATAATAACGAGCCAAGCTTGGTGGGTGTTCTAATCGATTTTGTGTTTTAGCTTTGATTTGATCGATTTAAAATTGCAAATCGAACGTCCGTTACGGTGTGAATTATAACTTGCTGTTATATAGACATTCTTATTTCAATTCACGTATTATTAAAAATATTATTTTGATGGAAAATTATGGCAATATTTAATGCCAACATTATATGGAATTAAACCTAATTATGCATCCTGGCTGACAATTATATTTAAATCTTTTATTGAAATTTAAAAATATATTAGATCTGAAAGTGAAATAATCCTTTGCAGTTTTTACAATAATGTATCCTAGGGGAGAAGGCTAAGCTACGGTATGATGGTAGTGTTACCACGTGACCAGCTCGTTAGCGACTGATTGATCGGCCATCGGCCGAGCGTACTACCTCGCTGCACAGGCTGTTGTGTGATGCATAAAATATATTTATTTCAAAAATTGAAAAATTTTATAAAAGAATATTTATTTCCGAAAGGCTATTCAAAACATATCCCACACATTATAATAAGAAAACTGGTAGCCTTATGTATCAAAACGTTAAATGCTAAATAACTATAATATACTTTACCTTATTTTCGTTTCTTATTTTAAAAAAATCTGCTTCTGAATTTAAAAAAAAAATAAAATGCTGTCTTCATATTCATTTATTCAAAATGATTTGGAATATTGCGATTTCATATACGAATGTATTTTTTCATTTCCATCAATGTAAGACAACTCGTTGATAGACATCAATATAAAGACTTATATATAAAGACTTATATATAAAGACTTATATAGGAATGTAATAGGTATATAACGACCGAAACTGTCGATATTATTTTTGACCGGATACAGTACAACCACCATGTATGCGCAGTTCTATTGTTTCACTTGTTAATAGCGAGTGTGGTATAACTAATAACATCTCATTCGGAATCATTTCCCGTGATTAATTATCTGTTTAATCGATATAAGATGTTGTGCCAACAGCCTTCTCCAGTTTCAGCCTTCTACTTAAAAGTGAACTTTGAATTCTATTCTGTATAATTTTAAGATACAGTGTTGCTTATTTTCCAGCAGATGATAGATTAGGTTAAAGAGTTGATCTATCAAATTTTTTTCGACTCATTGATGATCGCCTTTGTTGGGGGTTTAATTGGTGTCTAAACTGGCTCGTGGTTGATTTGAATCCATTTGGTGGATCATTTGTTTTTGTCTGCTTAGCCTTTAGTTAAGACGAGTGTTAATCTAAAATTGATTGATTAGATCCATCGATATGGTGGGCGTATACCTTATTACGTTCACAATGCGGACTGTAGATTTAATTCGGAGTGAAAAAATGTAATTTAACATTTTTAATAGTTTTAATTATGGACTTAATTAGTTGTTTCGTTGTTAAAAGTAATTTAAATCAAAATTGTTAACTGTGATCGATCAATTCATACAAGCACACACATTTCGATAGTATTTTAAAATAAAATACGTGTTGCATTAAAAGTGGTATTTTATGATAATTTACTGTAACTTCTAACTTTACTGGGAATTTTTTTGCGGCTTGCATGTCAATCTTAATGAAATTAAAATGTTATTCGGGTTTGTAAAGTCACTTAAGTCACGATTTTAAATATCATGCTTGTGCAATTGAATGAAATAATTGACTTCAAGTCTTGAATCAAATAATTTGATTAAAGTAATTGAATTCAAGTCAATTTTATAAATGGATTGGATTCTGTTTTATTATTTATTCGAGATTTCTTCCGGCTTTACATTTCCAGTATTTTATTATATATTTTTTATTTAAATTTATAAATAATTGTAATAATATATTCCCATAAGGATCCCCGAAGGGGTAGGCAGAGATGTATAGGTAGTGCCAACACACCCACTTTTCGCCAGAGATATATTAATTTGATTTGTTATTTATTTAAATTTATTCTGTTCATAAATTCATAAAGTGAATATTTATTTAATATAGCTTCTTAGTTTTAATGTTGATTTGTAATAAAACACCTACTTGTCTAAAATTAGTAACACATTGAATGAAACAAGGGGCGCGTGACACTTCAATGCTTTAAATAACTAAAGATTGATGGTGTGAAACGCATACCTCTCGCGATTAGAACAAGGGTGAAGATTGATGATCCCGCGAGTGAATTATTGTCATTGTAATCATTGCTGTTTTCAAATTTTTGTTCATTGCACAATTATTTAGATCAAGGTCCGGTCTCAATATTAAAAAGTGAATTGCGAATTTTACTTGATAATCAATCTAGTAGGTGGCGTAATTTACGGAAGAACAAGGATCGTTATTCGATACGCAGTACCAATGATTCCTAATATAAATAAAAAATGCGCATGAACTTTGATATCGGCCTCTTAACGCTTGATGAAGCATACACTTACATATAAAAAATATTTAAGTTTTATTATCTAGAAGAAAATGACAATTTTAAACGACCGTTAAATCTCACAATAAATAAACTCACTTTAACAGAGAAAAGCAAACCTCAAATATTGCATCAAATTCAAATCTAGAACACACTATAATTGGACAGATTTTAAAAACAGAACGTCAGTAACCAATGAACTGTTTATGGAAACCAATAGTCAGTTTAAAAAAGGAATTCCATCCCGCACTTTAGCGCTTGACATTCGCTACAAGGCGATGATCGGAAGTAATCGATAAACCATAGACGTAGGTAGACATTGTGGCGGTCATCTCCTGGCAATATGGGTATAAAGCGAGTCACGCGGGTCGACCCGCATCACTGACTCACGCGATTAGCGATTTTACGCACATGCCCAAGCTATTTATGGGATAAATCCATTTTAATGACGTTATAATAAGGTTCCCTTGGAATAATAAAAGTAGATTTTCCTTAGGTGACTTTTCCTCATATTACACTTTATGGCAAAATATCACGCTCAAATCGTTTGTAAAACATCCATGACAGTATGCCAAGGGCCACAAGTTGTTATTTTATTAATTCCATAGTCATACCTTGGCCCTTGGCTCAAACATAAGAGAAACATCTCAAATTACCCCTACAAGATTACCTAAATTGAAAAAAGAACCTAATAGACATTGTCATAAGCGGTGTCTTAAAAATCCCATCAAACTGCTACAAAATATGTGAAATAAAAATCCAACTGCTTATAAATTGCGCCTTCCAAACAATCTTCCAAAGCTACTTTATATAGATTGGGATACGATGACTCGCCAGTTCTAGCTCAACATTCGAAATTCGAGTACAAACATTGATAAACAAACCAATTGCTACCGTTCTAATGATTCGAAATTCGAAATTTTAATCCTGCCCGTTATCAATTAGCTTACTATAGAAACATTTTTTTTCATTTGCACATAAATCTAGTTCAAACGAAACAAAAATAAATCATGTACTGGGCAGGAACTGGGCAACGATATATTATATTAATATGTCTAAAATAATAATAGTTTAAGAATTTGTAATCTGTTTACATAGAAATCTGTTTGTCGGGGAGTGCAGGTGTCTATATTACAGGCTCTCCGCCTAGTTTAGTCATCTGCGGAAATACACATAAAAATTGTACCATTAATAACCGCTTTATCCTACATGTCATGTGTTAATTTGTGTATGTACATTCTACTATGGCGAATAAATTATTATTATATTCAATATATAAAAACGAAGCATACGGAGATTAAGATCCAAAAACACGCGTTTATATCTCAAATATATTCTGATAACTTTAGCTTGCCAGGACCACCGACCACTGGCCACTCGACTATCAACTGTCAAATAATAATACGTTCATTGAATAAATTAAGTTTACATACATAGTGTGGTGTGCTACTGGTTTGTTTACCAGTTTCTCATTCCCAACGATTAACTCCCGTTGTAAAAATACATTAAGGTACGTCACTCGAGTGAAAGATAAATCGAACGTTTTGTGGTAAATTTGACAAACAAGTCTACGGCCCGTCTGATGGCAAGCAGTTGCCGCTGGACGCTTGCACGAAATGGAGAACTCTCCGCAATAGGAGCATATGCAAAAGTTGTTGTACAGAAAGTTGATTATTATGTTTTCACAATTATTGTTTTTCGGTTACACGTTAAATGAGCCTCAATGAGAATAGCAGAGGCTGCGATTCCTACGTAAAACAACAAAGTGTAAAGCATTGCTAAATTGATACCAAGTTTTTCATAGCTTGTATTAAACGGCCCGGTCTTTCTAAAAAGTTGGCTACGTTGGAGTTATCTTTATTTTGCACTTATATGTATCTTCACGCACTCCCACAAGGGTCGCCGAAGGGATAGTTATGACTTATCCATATATTCACTTTTCGCTGGAAATATATTTTAGGTGCCAATATGGCAGATGGCGAGTATAATTATAATAATATATAATTATATGTACTAATATAATTACCACACTTATCATTGAACTTAAGTTGAGAAAAACCTGTGGTACAGACTATTAAGGTTGGATCCCATAACTTTATTTTGCAGGTGACTACTTAAAACACTCTACCACCATGGCCCTAAATAAAGTATTAATAATTAATAATGAATTAAAATATTAGTAATCTACTATGTATTTGATTTGATCATAGCAACGTTGCTCAAAACACGTTGCTCCAACAGCCAGTTTAAAAACACTTCAACGTGCCCTTTAAACAGTTTAAAAAAAGAAGCTAATTTCGAAGAATTCCTTCAAGATTATGATCGATTATTTTAGTTGTGTTCTCAGTGTTTCGTGAAAAATGCTCGAGACATTTTGTCGTCGCAGTTTCGTGGCGTATCGGGATCAAACGCGGGAGCAGCTGCTTGATTCTTATACAAATAAAAGTGGAATTAATCAACGTTCTATCTAGTGATGACCATCCCACGTGCCGTTTAATTCACGAAAACATTCGGGTCGAGTTGATTTTATCTACTATTAAAATAGAGTATTCATAGTTTGTCAATTTATAACATTCAGTTCATTCGCATATTTATTGAAATTAAGAAGCTCTTTTATTTTTCATTCCCATTTTAATGGTTAAGCTAGATATAAATATTATTTGGAGAATAGTCGATATTTTTCTAAATGTGTCACGGTACATCACTAGTTGAATCTCATGAGCCGTTTCTCCCGCGCTTCCTGTATTAGCCCGACCACAGATTCGATGATAATCTCCCGCCGAAATGTGGATTAATATATCAAAGTCCGCGCTATTCTTGTGTCACATTTTTAATTTAATATTTTTACATTCCCGCCAACATTTTACTAACCTATTAATATTCTTTATTGTCGTTTAAACGTTTCTTTTGTTTTTCCATCCCAATAAAACTATTTTATCAACTCGTACGAGGCGCTTTCATGTCTGTATTCAAATCGGATTCTTTGACAAATACTTATCTTTTACAGCTATTCTAAATGAGTGTTTATAATTTTACGAGGACTTAATGAAGTTTCCTTCGTAATGCTTTATTAAGGTTTAATGCCAACATTTAATGTCTAAATAATTATTGTTTAACAAATAAGCCGTGTCTATAGGCACAGGGTCGTCTCGGAACGAGGTTGAATGAGTTCACTTTGCATATTTTTGTGATTCATTAACAAAGGGTCTTCATTTTAACAGACTACGTTTTTTTTATTGTTTAAGCACGATTGTTTTATACAACAATAGAAGGTATTTTATTAGAAATAAGTTTACAAGGCGTACTTAAGATACGTTGACATATCTAATAATAATTCAGATGATAATATTATTAGTACCTAGAAGTTCATTGTATTAATGATAATTTAAAAAATAATTGATAATTTAACTTTGGAAGATTATTCGGCAACTAAGATATAAGCGTCGCGTTTTTTTATTATTATAGGTACATATAATATATTATTTATACTTATTTTGTTATTGTACCTAATTGAAGTGCAAATACAGTTATGACAAAATGATTAAAAAAATGGTTTTTAGTAAATAATATCTCCGGCGGAAAGTGGGTTGTGGGTACTACCTATACACCTCCGCATACCCCTTCGAGGACCCTTGTGGGAAGGCGTGAAAATGTATAAATAAAATAAAATCTTAAATGTCGAGACATTATCACTTGTCACTTTCGCATTGGAAAAAAAAAATCGGCCGGTTAATAAGTTCTTAGAGATAAGTTGCGAGATCTGTTTACGAAGTGCTATAATTAGCACAGTTCACGTTGTAATTCAACATTGCAATAAAGACTTCCCGCCGTAAATCTTACAGACATTGTAACCGTCAGCGGGCAGGTCCGTCTGTCAACGGATGTGTGAAGACATTACGATCCGACTAAGATTCTGGAGCCCGCAATAATTTGAGAACGGACGATGCCTATATACATATATCTGGTCAAATTATTATTGTCTTGCTGTAGGTAGTGACTTCTGTGCAACAGAAGTTACTAGTCTACACTCCTGGCAAACAATTGTGGACTTACAAGATTCGCAAAGCAATTGCCGTAAGCGACGGTTTGATTGTAAAGTTGAAGAAGAACATGATACCTACCCCTTTGGAGATCGACATGAATGTGTGGAAAGAAACTTACATTCGTATAAAATATCTACGTTATATTATATTTACGTCAAATGGAAAAACTGGCGCAAAAGCGACTAAAACGTGTATATAGGTAGGTACATCCAGAAAACTAAGTACTTGTGCCCAATTACTTGTGTGAACAGTAAAAAGGTAAACACCACACCACCCACGAAACTTACGAAATTCAAAATATTTCGTGCGGTTCTACCGTTCATTGTAAAACAACTTGTATCCGATATCCGTGGGTAGGAATAATGTATCATTTCGCCAAATTAATTCTGCAAATAAATCAGGACGCAAGTGCGAAAATAAAATAGTTTTGATGCGATGTTCCACGTCTGTTACAGACAATTTACCATTATTATATAGGTAAATGTTACAACCTCCTCTAAAGAATTTCGCAACTTGAAAATAATTATTTAAATTTGGAACAAGACTTCATAATTTATAAAGCTTACATTTAATTCTAATATACATAATTGCATGTTTATTCCAGCCAGTAATATCGGTCATACAATTAATCCTAATCCCAACCAAACGTAAATTTCAATCCGGAATATGCATTGTATTCGATAACACACGCGTGTTTAATCAATTATGTTTAGGTATCGAATTCGAGCGTTCCAATTTCGATGTTTGCGATTTAATTGATGTTTCGAAATGCGGTTCTCGGACTTGATTTAATACAATAACCCTGGCCCTTTGCAAATTTGTAACAAGAATACTAAGGTCGATATTTAGCATGATCATGATCCCTTGAGAAGACCTTTATTTGTGCATTCGTCTTTTTCTTTCCTGACCACATGTATGCAAAATTTCATGTTCGTTTAAATTATAAAGGCGCGTAAACGACACTTGCTTACTTTCGCATTTGCAATATTAATTGGGATTATGGCCGGATAATAAAACGGCTTTAAAATAGTTTTGAAATTCGGAAACGAGGAGTTTTGTAATTAAATTAATGTAAGTACCTACACCTGTGCTGTTTTTTAATGCACCGGAAATTGCAATTAATTAAAAAACGCTTACTTTCCATGATGATCCGTTTTATTTTTTTAAACGAGTTACGGCTATAAACGTCTGTAATCCGACATTTGTTTCCAAGAAGGATAGGTAATAAAAAAACTTATTCAGCCTATCGAGGGGAGTGTGACCGCATTATAATACTAAAACATGCCTCGGTGATTCTTTCCTCAACAGTTTGTATGAGGCTATTGTTGTTCGTCTGTCCGTCCGCATCAAATACGCCCATAAATCATATTTGTCGTAAATTCGATACGAGTTACAATGAATGATCTGTTCATATTTGACTTCGAAACTTTTTCGTGTGTGACACTTAAATATTTATTAATAAAACATTTTATACTCGCCTTAGAGCTATGGCTTTTGAGCGATTTTAAAGCCCTCGTAACGATGGGCTCAAAAAATAATTTATCATATAAATAATATTTTTACGCATTATATGTTTTTTTGGACTATCCGAGAAAAAATTATATACATCATGGTTACGTTTGTAGAAAGTATTTTCGGCAATTATCATTAACCAAGTTCATAATATTTTTTCTTCTCGTGTAGTGATTACGGGTGTATTATAGAGTTGAATCACAAATTGCACAGTAGCTATTGTTGCGTGGTCGGCCCCACACATCACCGCGTGTTTACGCGACAAGCACGTACGTTTTACTTTGTCGCGCGCGACATCTGCTGTGCCTCGCACACTCTGCCCAGACGATAGAACGACTTTATAGCACGGGTGTTTAAGAGTGATTATTGAACAGTACGTAGATCAACTGCCAGTGAGCCTAGTCTATCAAACGTGGTGTTCATTTTAAATTTCAACGTGTGAAGGAAATTTTATTAGAGATTTATTTAAAGCCCTACCTTACAATGTATAACGCAGAACAATTATAGATAGCGTTAAGAAATAATTCCAATCCCAGAATAGGTTTAAATATTTTAAGCGCTTAAAGTTTTAAATATGTATCTTTTGATGTAAGGTCGTTCTTACTATATACATACAATACTTATGTACATATAAATCGTTTAAAGTAGGGTTGACGTAGCGGACTTGTAATTTTATAGCGTCAAACAAATGAGGATCATGGACAACTTCATCGGGGGTCCGGTAAGGATGACCAATTTGTTATCTAACGAAAACAAATACATGACCACCTACACAACTATTAGACAATAAACTCCAGAGGAACATGTGTATTGCAGCTAGTGCTTCAAGGTTTAATTTACTTTGGCAGCGTTTGATGAGGTAAAAAAGTGATAAGTCCTTTGTAATCTCTCTGACGCCACTGAGCCTTTACTTCAAGATAATTGTTTCGAGTTTTTTCTTGTCTGAATGTTTTATTGTTGTATTTTGTCTACCTGAATTGGAGACAGTTAGCAAGCAATAGATATGCATACAAATACTATCGATGGAATAACATTTTGTGAGTCACAATTCAAAAATGTATTTATCGTAGGAATGGCATCCTTTATCAAAAATACTTATTTGTATTGGTGCGGATATTTGTATTATATGTAAAAAAGATAAAATATTAATATAGATAAGTAGATTAAGCTACTTAACTACTATTTTTATTAAAAGTGTTTGAAATATGTTTGGGCATCATATATTGAAATTTTAAGACGTACATATTGTAAAGTCGTGCTTGACGGCGGTTGTTGTTAACGGCGATGGACTCGACGTCAGTCACGTTGACACCTAAAAGCTCAGGCGGAAACCTATTACCTACACACCTCTGCTAACCCCTTCAGGGACTCTCCTGGGATGTATATGAAGAAACATAAATGATTTAAAGGTCTACAGATTTTTCATTATTACTTTTCCTGGCGCCATTTCTTACAATATGCCAATGAAGCATATCCCCCGCCGATACCATGTAAAAGTAATAATGTTTGCACAAATGAAACAGTTAAACGCTATTAAATGGTAAGACTGCGACCAACAAAGGACTATTCTGAAAATGTCAACACCCGTTTCCGTCGCCAACGAAGCATAAGGAAATACAAATGAAGTAAAACAATATTATAAGCAACAATGTCTTTCATCGAATACTGTAGCAATTGTTATAAATATTTAAATCTATCGATTAATACTTTCATAATCTTTCTCTTATGATTGGTCGAGATAAATCTTCAACGACCAATCACAAGCGAGTAAATTGGTTGTGTAATGACAGAACGGCAGCCTTTCGTGATCGGAGATAGAGAACAAGCTGGAGCGTCTTTTGACTGTTAAGCGGGAGAATTAAAGGCTGTAACCTACTGTTAAAATCTAGCAATAAATCTGATGATTGATATCTCATTAAATGTTTTTACATCCAAAGTCCCTGTTTCTGGTTGATGAACAAATACGGTTTACACAATGATATTTGAAATTGGCAATATTGATGATCAAACTACACAATATTCTTGTTATATTAATATCACTGGCACAAATACATCATCCAAATGGCTTTATGTAACAAAACAATGTTATAAATAAACGAAATATTTAAATTAATTTGGCACATCCAATACACATATTTATTTATTAGAAAGGTATTTGCTCAAAGATCTTGATGTATCGATACAGTACCTTCGCCTGATATTGACCGTGATCTAATGATCGCCGTGCAATCTGCAGCGAGTGTTCGATGGCATTTCGCGGAAGCGGCGCCGAGCGTCACGCGGCGCCCGCGCAGCCGATGCTATGTAATTTATTGGTTATTTCGAAGTAATTGTACCCTTGCCGCCCTGCGCTAAATGTTTCTACTACTCAACCACGAATCGTTCCCAGTAACATTGTGCTTGCAACAAACCATAGCTACCCGTTGTGAAGGAACTGTGCGTTTTAGAATAATAATATCGACACGTGAAGTAAAAACTTTGTACCCCTTTGAACGAAAAGTGTGCGGTTAAACAGTTATAGTGCTTTCGCAGCTTCTCTTCGTTTTTTGCAAGAAAGCTTAAAATACTATAAATTTATAATAAAAAATATTACATAGACAACCATGCGTTTGACACAACAATAAGTGACAAGGGATCCAACAAAGAAGATAATAAATATTATTGGTCTATAATGTTGTTCTAAAAGTCACATATAGTAAAAAAGTATTTAGGTAATTGTTTGATTTTTTATTTATTTAGAGCCTGCGTCGCAAAGGTCGCAAGTTCGAATCCCGACTGTACCAATGAGTTTTTCTGAACTTAAGTACAGTGATTAGTCACACCACGAGCTTTACGGTGAAGGAAAAAATCGAGAAGAAACCTGCATACATCTGAGAAGAAAATTCAAAGGCGTATGTTTGGTCGTGCTTGAGTAACGGCGATGGACTCGCCATCTGGCACGTTGGCACATAATATACCTCTGGCGGAAAGTGGGTGTGTGGGTATTACCTATACACCTCTGCCTACCCCTTCGGGTACCCTTGTGGGAAGGCGTGAGGATATATATTCTATTTATTGTACGACTTTCACCGGCAGTTATTCACATCATATTTGACCAGTCGTCGTTATTGGATGGGTGAACTGGATGACCCTCAACTGTTACGCTACTTAACTTTAAAGTCACTTAACATATTTTGAGCTACGATCCGGTTTTAATTGTACTCATCTGCTTTCTATTTGACAATACATTTAAAATTACAAAAAAGGAATTGCTCCGATAGGTAAACAAAATTGTTTATCTGTAAAATATAGCAGTGTTATTGTTAATTTTCTATGTTAAGATGCCTATTTTTAGATCGAAATAGAGTATTGCGAAAATTAAGTCCTGTATACCTACGTGCCTTTTGTATGTTGATATTAAAATAAAATGTAAATTTTTCTTTTGTTCATTATTTTCTAAAGCTAAAATTACCTAGCTGTGAGGATTTAATTTCATTGATAGTTTAATTCTCAGATATAATACTTAATTATTCTACGTATAAATCCAGTTAATTATCTATCTCTATGCCAAATTTCCGTTCTGTCGTGATTGAGTAACAAACATTCTTTATGTGGATAAAATTGGTGTGGATATATTCCACACAAATTTTCGCATGTATATTATTAGTAGAATTACATTCAGATTGAATTTAGGTACTAAATAATAAAATCCTGTAGTTTTTCCTTGCATGCTCATAATAACATAACGATTTTGTTCTGCTCATTTTCCTAAATAAAAACTAATTTGAGCGACAATTTCACTCATAATTTACCTGTATTGCAACAAGGAACAGTAAAATGTAAGACTTAATAACGCAATTACTTGATTGCAAGATTGCTTTGATTACGTGTTAATCGCAAAACACGTAACTGACCCCTTTAATAGTATATTGCAATTAAGACAATTGTCGTTTCCCCTCTATCAAGTTGGTTTCCATACGTGTTAGTAAAGGACGAAAAATTTCACGCTCCACTGCGAACGTGGAAATATCTCAAGTTCATATCTTGAGTGTCAACATTACAGGAATAGTTTCGTTAAAATACAATAAACAAGTGATGCTTTAAGCCGATTTCAATGTTATTTGTTATACTAGTGTTCATTTATAAACTAAAGAAAAACGAGTTATCGAAATAGGCGAATGTTGTAATCACCTAATTCCAGAGAAATAGAATAATACCCGCGGAGGTCACCTATTTGGCGGCGATATGTTTAATACGTAGTACATTTGAAATGTGATACCTACATTTGACTTACATTGCGTCTATAATGTAAATAGTTTACTGAAATTCACATATAGAATTGACATAATAATTGCGTCATATTCTTTTATTCATGGTACATCATTTAGGTACCTTTATTAGGTAACCCTGCTTATCTTTTCTTTTCTTTGAGTTCACGTACGGATTTTCATGAATAATTCTGCTCAGTTCCACTTTTCGCCATACACAAATATCCCAACTATCAATGTGACAATTGGCGAGTCTATGAACTCTATTCGACTACCTACACTATTCGCCTCCTTAAATTTCTGATCACAGACAATCAGTCTTTCGCTAAGGAGTTTGCTTCACCATAAAGTTTGGGATCTGGCAAACTAAAGAATTTTCGAAATAAGAAGAAGACAGATGCTCAGATAACAGTGAGAGATGTTGTCTTAAACCATTTGGTAACCGTGGCCTTTTGCCGGAGACCTTTTTACTTACCTCATAATTGGCCTAGTAGGCACTGTTTGAATATCAATACCCCTGCGGCGCGATTATAAATAAAAGCTCATCACAATTAGCGTGTGTCATTAATCATTCGCTATATAGTGTCAAAACAGCGTCCACGACGTTCTTGATCTCGAGCACAAAGTTTATACCTACACAATACTTTCAAACGTTTTGTTCGTGCACGAGAACTAGCGGCTAATTGCTTTAAAATTGTGTTTATTTTAATTTCTAAATAACAAGTGGGTCATAAGAAACTTGTATTTCTATTGTCTCATTGTTTCATACGAAAAATCTGTCACTGGGATTCACTCAGATGAACATTCAAAGTAACGGGAATTGATAGAACTTTTATTACTATTACATCCTTGGCAGATTGTGTATCTGCGTTATTCAATGTTGTTATCTGTACAACTTAAATAATATAATTTTATTAACAAAGATTAAAGTAGAATATTGTGTGAGGGAACTCGGGCCGGGCCGGGTGCCAACTTCGCAGACCTGCAATTAACCGCAAGGTACAGCTCAATCCGCCATGTCTCATCAATGGTTTTATGCTCGGCATTGTTTCATTATGATTTACACAAGTTGTTTTGATCAAAGGAACTGTAACCATTACATTTGTTTCGCGGGAATGATATGAATCAAACGCATTTATTGCAGCCGCTTTCAGGATTAACTGCTGCAGATTAAATGCCACTACTCAGAAGTGTCGGCAATCAAATATTTCCTATAATAAACCATTTGGAATAGTTACTTCCCCGAGTCTCGTGACATCGCATTATAATTACGAACCACACCACGCCGTTAATGTCTGGATGGAAGCCAATGCCTTACCGTCATTTTCTGTCACTCTTATAATGGCGTTTACATGTGTGCTCTTCTATATAGAATCACAATGATTGTAAGACATGAAAATCAAGCAAAACGATCACACACATAATCGGAGCGTGATGCGGGACGAATCGAATGTTAAAACAGATGCGGCCGCCGCTCGTGCTTCTAATACATAAACATTAAAATAAATAACAAAGAGGCAATCAAACAATCCAGCCGGCAAACAAGAAGACACGAAATCTCCCGCGACGTCTGTCAAATTAGCATCACAAACGAAAATAGCGTCATTCTAATTATTTTGATGACTCAACTGAAATACAATTAATCTTGCCGCTTCTGTGAACTGTCCGAGTGACGGACGGACGAAAATATCGTCGCATTTCGCGATAAATAAACTTGTGAGTCGAATATCGGATTTCGATTCCATCGGTGCTGCGTATCAAAAGATTTTATGCGCGTGTTAGGTGACTGCCAGCGGAGCGCGATGCCGGCCTGGGCTAACATCGCCATATGCAAACTAGCGGACCTATACACACAAATTAGTATCATTTACTTAATCCATTCCTATTCAAACGTCAAATTTAATTGGAGCCTGAAATGCAGCATTTCTAAATCTCTCTCAAAGCCCGTATCTAGTGCTCAGTTTATTAAAAGAGCGGAAATCAGCTGTCGTATCCCGATTCCTACTGGGAGATCGGCCAATGCGGCTGCAATTACATTAGATTGAGTGAGTTCCTAGCAATGATTGGTAAGACGAGTCGCCGCGCCAGAACGCGTTAGAATATAAGAATAGATTTGCTATCGATTTTCCCGTTTCATGTTCGTGTTCCTTGAAGATATAAAACCAAGAAGTTGTATAAAGCTTTACACTTTCTCACAAGGGTCCCTGAAAGTGTTAGTAGAGGTGTGGATGTAGTACCCAAACACCTATCTTAGCCGGTGATATATTTTAGGTACCAACGTGAGCACGATTACGTCTTAGAATTTATTCTCACACGTATGCAGGATTGTTACATTGTGTTGGAAGCAGAGGGATTAAACCTTATGCTGCCAACACACTATAAATCTCCGAACACAGAGTGGCAACGCGCAAGTGATACTTCGGTAACGTGAGCGTAAATAGACTACGGTAACCGTTTCCCATCAGGTGGGCCATATGCTTGTTTGCCACTCTTGTTGTACAAAAAAAAATGCAGGTTTCCTCTCGAGGTTTTCCTTCACTCGAAAGCTCGTGGTGTGTCTAATCACTGTAAGTAGCTCTATATTGTCAATATTATTAACCTTGAAAAGAGGTACTGTATTTGATTTCACAGTGGGTAGGTATATTTTGATACAGCACCTCGTTGTGAAGTCCTCGCCGCGTCAACCACCCGTCTGCGGCGCGTCTAGCGCAACGCGTCTGCTCGTTAAATCAACCTCTTCACAAATTGGAAACGCACCGCTAAACAGCTCACCACTATAAAAAACCCAAATAATAACCTCGGATCTAAATCTCATAAAAATATGATTTCCAGTGGGTTTAATCCCAACGGTTTTACGAGGATATAAAAATTGATTAATAACTGGAGTTGCATGAACTGCATGTTATATTATAGTGTCGATAGAGGTCGTACAATGTTGCAGTGACCCATTTACGGCTCGTGTTCGCGGCGATATTTTGGCGGGTGTTCCAGACGCAACAAGCCCTCGATCGTAATCCAACGTGACTCATTATAATCAAGGCCTTTGCATATTTAATGGCCAACAAAACCTGGAGACATTAATCTTAATTACGTTGGAATTTTAACGAATTATTCGTATGTCAAATTCCATTATGATATCCGACTCGCGTATTTTTAGATCTACGTTACTACTGTACCACTTCCAGTAACGTTATATCACTGGACATGTATTAATTGTGATCGGTTTGCGAAACAATGACATGAAGTGCGCTTAAATAAACCCGCCCGTCATTCTGTCGCATGCCTTTAGCTGTAAGCCGTTCTATATTTTTGTGAATAGGTTCTGTTTCGCCGACGTGACGTCGGATGCTGTAACGTGTCGTTGTGCGTGTTCTGTCACATTTCCCGATCCGTCCGTCACAAGATTTGAACAGTATCATATTATACTTACAATAATACTGCCGCATAATATATTTCGACTTATTACGTACGTGCTTATAAAATAAATTCTTAAGAAGTTCTTAACTGAAACTACCTGACTATGAAATAGTCTGTGGCAATGACAAACCTTTGAGTCAACCACACCTGAGAGTTTAATTAGGACTTAAACTAGGCCTGCTGCGTAGAACACTGTGCTGGATACAGCGTCAGGTCAGCGTCAGGTCAGCAGCATCAGGCATCAGGTCAGGTTTTCAAGCTTTATTGTACAAATCTCGAATAACTCGACTGGTCCTTTAGTCCGTTGTCTTGTTAGATAAAACGGTTACAAAGAGAAAAGTATTCTTTATAACTCTATGGTAGCAAACTAGCATGTGACTCGCTCCAGGTCAGTGGTGACCGCCGACCACTTTTTCTCAAAATTTCCAACAACTATGTAGGGGAAACTCCAACGATGAGAACTTAAATTGTGCAATTGTACTTTCTGTTCAAAATATAGTCCTCCCCATTCGCTTCAAACTTTTGATTACTACAATTGAACACCCTTCATGAACCTAATACATCGTGCAGTCCACCAGATGCTACCTACAGGCAAAAGAATGCCACTCTCAATAACTCTCGTTACGGATTGGATTTATTCATCGGCCACATTTTATTATCCGTTGCGACCGCGCCGCGGGGCCTTATAAAATTATACGTATAAATAAGATCGGTCCGTAATTAAAAACATAACTTATCAATAATCGTTTATTAACGCTGGCGGGTTTCGCGCCTCGTATCACTGTACTTCCAATAAATTGTGAAGCTGGATTGCGTTAATAAAGGTTACTGTTTCTTCCACTAGGGTCCCCGAAGGGGTAGGCTGAGGTGATAGTATCCGCATAGCCAATTATCGCCGGAAATAATTAATATTTACGTGCCAATGTGACGGATCACATTTTTCTTGTAGCGCCAAGCCCATGATCGAGTGTCCGTAGCGTATAAACGCTAGAAAAACCAGAGGTATCACTGAAGCGGGGTTTTCTTTGCCTTGGGAATAGTACCCGCTTCTGCCAACACACTTTTTTTTATACCAAATAGGTCGCAATGAAGCAACCTACCATGTTGAGTATTATCGCTACACACACAACGATGAACCTATATGTAAAGTGCACACGCACACTTCAAATAATAGACTCGGGTCATACTCCCCATAGTCCGCGACACCCTCTATAAGAAATTGGTGGGGATGGGAACATTCGGATGTTTTTTTATAATCCATATCGTTAAAAAATTACTCACTTAATACATGTGTACAGTGTATAGATTAATATATTTCATCCCACATTTCCCTGGCGTATAAATAGATCACTGCGAAATATTTTTTTCCGATCTGCATTACAAATACCTTTAAGTCTTTATGTTAATCTCGGGTCAGTAATATTATTACAATAAATATGGATCGCTTTAAATGCTCCGATGTATTAGTTGTTCAAGGCGAGAAGAGAACAATAAACCAGTTGATTTATTTTTATAAAGCAATTTATGGGCCCTTACAATCTAGCCTTGGGACGGTCCGCCTTATCGAGTATCGACTGTCGATAAAATCCAAGTAGATACGATACACCACAGTTATTAATAGCTACCTATTGTAAACCTTAATGAGATAGTATTACTCTGCCTGTGAACATAAATACACATCTATTTCAAAGGACTTTTAAGCTATGAATGAGATAAACACATGGGTAATATTTGAATGTTGATTAAATATCTATACAAATATATATATATATATACGAAAGAGGTATAGAGGTAAGTCTAGAGAGAACTGGCGCTCTATACTCTCTGCCCACCTGGGACTTGGCGTGATGATATGTATGTATGTATGTAAGTAAATAAAATTTTCTGTTTGTAATATTAAAATAACCGCTTTTTACTAAATGCATATGGATGTATACACGGTACATATAGCAAAATCATTTTTTTTTGTTGTTGTCTGTCTGTTTGCTCCGACTAATCTCTGAAACGGCTGGACCGATTTTGACGTGACTTTCACTTGCAAATAGCTGATGTAATCAGGAGTAACTTAGGCTACTTTTACTGTAAGAAATTGAACAATAACTTTTCAATTACATTCCACGCGGACGAAGTTGCGGGCACGTCTAATCTTAATATATATAAATTACGTGTCAAACTTAACCGATTTCAATAAAATTTGTACAACGTGTGCAGTTTGATCCAACTTAAAAGATAGGATAGCTTACATCACAATTGGACCCTATAGGTGGCGCTGCGATCGTGTTTCAGGCAGTTTAACATTTTCACGCGGGCGAAGCTGGGCGGGACAGCTAGTTTATAATAAGGAGAAAACACGAGTTGAAATTGATTAAATAAAACTCACACAAACCACCATTGCCAAACACAATATTCGTCAAGTACTTAAGCTGGTACCATAAAGCTATCGGGGCGAACGATCGGCGCATTGATAACTCATCTTGGTCGCTCGTAAATCGACTCGCGGCCATAACTCGCGCGGCTTAATTACGAATAAATAAATAAATAATTGAATGTGAGCGGCCGCGGGCCTAATCGATCGTGTTGCGAGGTGTCGAAGGTGCTAACAAGGGCCCGCCAGCGGTCGTCGCGGTCGCTTGTCGTTGTCTCGGAGCGAAACGCTTGCTACCGACACCCGATAAGACAATTGCATCCAAAATTCTAACGATATTTTTATCGATTAATCCAAGCCCAATATTTTTTTCACAAATTGCGTTGTCTTTGCTACTATATTTCTATGTTTGTTACATAACTGTGAGAAAAATCATTGGACTAAATTACTTTTTCTTGGTTTTCATTAAATTTTAAACAGACCAAGTCATAACGTTACTTTTATTCAGCGGATATATTAATTCTTACGAAAAGGGAGCCGCTTTTAAAGTATAATTATAATAATGCCATTATCGTTGTTAACTGTGCAGACGAATTGAAGTGTGTAGCGAGACAAACTATATTGTGCTGGAAAAACCTTTTATTTTAACCAGCTTATACTACAATTTCTCCAACTTACGTCTTACTGACGTTCTTTTTTCCGCTAACTGACAGTTTTTTACTTGTTTGCCACTGTCAAAGTTTAGTTATAAGGTTTTACCTTTGACAGTGGCAAACAAGTACAAACTACTTCGTCGTGTCGCCAACAATCGTATTGAACGATGGAAAATTCCATTAATATTTAATGCCAAGCCGGTAAGCTAACTTTTGATAGCTCAATGAAACTGATACCGTCCAAAGATAGTTTTTGACGGAAGCCCACCATTGTTTTCTTCATACCGTTTTCCCGTGATGTCGGACGATTGACGCGTATCCATTTCCTCGGCCGAGAATAGTAACCACCTCAGAGGCGTTCTATAAAATAAAGGGCATCACTCGTCGGCAGACGGCCATCGAAATATACAGAGGAGATGTCACGGATTGCCGCTCGTTAGAAGGTAATTAGCTCACGGATCACTCACCGCGGTCTATTTCAATCGTGAAAAATAATTTATACAATGTAGACGCGGCCTTAGTGGCGTATTCGCGAGGAATCCAATCGAATGTCGCACATCTTTGTCTGACAGAAATATTGCGACCCACGCACCCGTTGTTGATGGTCTCATCTGACGCAAACCTCAAACATAATTATATTAATATCATACATACATACCATCACGCCAAGTCCCTAACGGGGTAGGCAGAGAGTATAGAGCGCCAGTTCTCTCTAGACTTACATACCTCTTTCGCTTCGTCCACATTCATCAGTCTCTTCATACATGCTCGTCGGTTTCGAGTACTCTTAACGTTCCCGTCCTTGAGAGTCCGATTGGAACGTGGCCTTCCTCTGCCTCTTCTTGCACACACTTTTGCTTTGTATATCTGTTTCGTCAATCTTTCTTCACTCATCCTTTCTATTTCATTATTAATATCAGATATATGTATTAATGATTACCGTAAAACGAATGCTTCAGTACACAAACAATGACTCGAGTAGATACATCAGAATAGAAGAGTTATATTTAAAAGTCACTTAATTGAAAGCTAAATCCAGGTCGGACCGAAGGTGGGCTTGATGGATGAGCAGCTAAATTACCGCCCCCTTCCCTCGTCCCCCACTAACGACCTGCTGGCCAAAAGATTATTTATACACTTCGTTGACAACCGCTTCCGACTTGATATTCCGTGATTTAGGCGCTCCTTGATAGAGATTTGAAAATGTTCTTACACAATATTATTTACTATGAGAAATATGAAAATAGAAGGCATAGTACCTACCTAGGCAGTTTTCGTATAAGATTTCCAATCGATTGACCACTCAAGAAAGTGAACAATAATGTTCTCGTAACCGAATAGCATGTATGAAGTTCGCTGCAATTTTGCCTTCGTTATTTCTGAAAGCAATCAGTTACCACACCTCTCAAATATCATATTACCAACTCCTTAGTTATATAACTTCCGCTTATTGGTTGCTAATCTAAATAGGCGACGGATATCGCTTATCACATTTCCATACGTGTACAGTAAGCAACGCAAGTTTTAGTGCAAGTACAGTTGAATTCGACTGAAGGATGTTAAACATGTAATGTAGGTACGTTATCTCATTTCCGCAGTGCAATTACTCATGTGTACGTTTCTCACGGGTCGTTTGCTCATTGTAAAAGGTTTCCTTTCGTCTTAATAAGGAACTTATCTTGCAAATAAATATTTCACAACGATGATTGGCGTGTGCTGTCGTCATGTCAAATAATTGAATATGACCCGCGCTTGTGGGTTTTCTCAATTTGTGACTCAGCCTCCGCTAACATAAAAAAAAAGGCTAGTATAAATAGGCTTCTAGTGTTTAAACTGAAATGCAACAAGAAGACTATAAATATAATAATAATATATACTCACGCCTTCCCATAAGGGTCCCCGAAGGGGTAGGCAGAAGTTTATAGGATATATAATACCCACACATAACCACTTTCCGCCAGAGATATATTAGTTGCCAACGTGACAGATGGAAGAATATAAATGATTGATAAAATGAGGTTTAAACAAAATGTTCAGTCCGTAGAAAAGGAAATGTTCGTTCCCATCAAAGGGCAATAAAAGCTTATAAAACGGTTAAGTAGGCGGCACCGTCCCGCCTTAAGATCCCCGCCCGCCCTCGTCTCTGGGCGGATCTCTTTTATAGTACGCTGTATAAATGTAGCAATTGATAGCACATAATTATCAAGAACTTTGGTAGGTTCTCTCTCATACATCATGTTTAAAGTGACTAAATTAAATATCCATGAATACAAACATTTTTATAATTGAACAGCAGAATATGAAAACCAATCTGCCGAAATAGATATTACTATATAAAATAACTAGCTTATGCCCACGGCTTCGCCCGCGTGGAAAGAGCAACATACATATTTTTGCCTTTATAATATTAGAGCTTTGAATCTTTCGGGATTCAAATGTAGCCTATGTCTTAATCCTGGGTATAAGCCATCACCATAAAAAAAATATCAGTAAACCGGCTTTTTTTTCAATAAAAAATATCCTATGTTACTTCTTATACCTCCAGGAATATGTGTACAAACTTCCATGATAATCGGTTATGTAGTTTTTACGTGAAAGCGTAACACAAACTTACATTCACATTTGTAATATTAGTAAGGATTGTAATGTGGGCCATATATGTATGAAGATAATCATCTCCCAAAAACAGCAATGATGTTCAGTGTTGCACAAACAAAATTTGACATGAAATTATTAGAAGGTCCTAAGTAGCATCACTTTCGTCAAAAACCGAAAAATAACGTGTTGTGGTAATGATCATAATAAAACGTCAACTGAATTTAAAAACATATACACCAAGCTATCGATACCAATGGACGTAACAATTGTCAATAATGATAATTAATAATATAATGATAATGATAATATAAATGATAATTCAATACTTAAATTTAACGTAGGCGAGGGCACGGCGGGTGGCTCCGACAGGAAGCGCCAAGCGATACACGCAGATAACCACAATTGGAATAAGTCCGTCGCTCCATCGGATTACTACACAACACGGAACACACAGATTAATTTCACCAACACGTTCAATAATAATTCAATTATCTTTAATGTCAATGTTTAGTGTATGATTGATTTTCGTTTCAGTAAATGCTTTTTGTTCCGTACTATAAGCTCGTGTTTCATTGTACTTTTACTGTGATGTCAGTATAAGAATAGTGATATCAGTAGAAGATATATAAAAAGTTGTGGCCTACGGCACAAAGATCGCAAGCTCGAAACCCCACTGTACCAATGAGTTTTTCTGAAATTAAATTCAGTGATTAGTCACACCACGAGCTTTACGGTGAAGGAAAACATCGAAAGTAAACCTGCATACGTTTGAGGAGCAATTTAAAGGCATATGTATACCTAGTCGAGCTTCAGTAACGGCGATGGCGACTCGCCATCTGTCACGTTGGCACTTTAAATATATTTCTAGTCGAAAATGGGTGTGTATGTTCTACCTATACACCTCTGCCTACCCCTTCGGGAACTTTTGTAGGAAGGCGTGAGGATATAACGTTATTGTTTTAAATCATGTATGAAGAGACTGGTGAATGTGGACGAAGCAAAAGAGGTATGTAAGTCTGGAGAGAACTGGTGTCCTATACTCTCTGCCTACCCCGTTAGGAACTTGGCGTGATGATATGTATGTATGTTTTAAATCCTCCATCAAATATGTTTCCCTAATAAGTGGCACGATAATAATATTCATGAGCAGTTCCTAAGAGGGTCCTTTCTTTACATTTCCAATATTATAGATCGTGTCACCGCTCCAACCTATTTATGCTAATGTTGCATTGTGGTGTTTCATTTGTTCTATCTCCGCGTCATACTCTCCGCTGGCCTTTGACTCCATTGTGTGTTTTTTGTCATGATTATTATTATTATATTTCCGTTACGTAGCTTTGTCCTCCATACGCCTCGTGATTACATTCAATTTATTTTTTCATATCTTTTTGATTGGATGCGGTATCTGTTAGTGTTTCAATGTTGTTTAGTCTACGTAACACATTACATACTAATGCAATGATAATAAAATGAGACGTTCTGGTTTAGTGATAACAGCAGTCGCCTGCAAAGATTATTAGTTCGACTGTATCTGTGGGTAATTTTTTACTTAAATACAAGCATCACGGGCTTTACGGTATAGGAAATCGATATAAAACGTGCATACATATACGTTTCATAAGAAATTTCACGACGTTATTTGCTTGTTTGTAATTTAATGCTTGAACAACGGCGATGGGCTCGCCATCTGTCACATTTAAATTCGACTCAAATCACTGAAACTTTGTATACCTTCATGTTTTTACATGCGAGACTTGGTTTATATATAATACTTATGTTATTATGTACTTATCGTCACACCTTCTCACAAGGGTCCCCGAAGGGGTTGGCAGAGGTGTATAGGTAGTACCCACACATCCACTTTCTGATCATCTATTTTAGGTGCCAACGTGACAGATGATATAATACACAGATAATACTTATGTAGTGAGTAAAACACATTTATATTATCTACCATCTGTGTATGGGCTATTAGTAACGATATTCCAATATAAACCCGAGGTGACGCGTCCAATTCTGCCTCGTCACGACCGGGACGCCGCGTCGCATTGTAATTTAAATTGTCATTCAAATTACCATTGAGTGGAGCCCCTAAACGCGGTGGCACTCGGATGCTCGACACCTTCGTCTAGACGCGGCCCAACACTACACCATTCCGCATTATTTAAGGCAGGTACTATGACCCCGCTGGATTTTCATATACGACGTCATGTCATACTGCTTTGTATAATAATACTCAACAACGTAAATATTCCTTAGAATAAACGCAAGGTTCCTTGACTTTTCATTAGGTATAAAATTGTTTTCCGTGTAAGCAAAAGAATTGGATTTTCCGTAAATGTTGCAGACGTAAACGATTAGAAACAATGTAAGCTCAACAAAAGGAATGATAAAGAAAATTAAAGGTTTCCATTCCAATGATATTTTACGATAGCCGTAAGCGACAAAACGATGCTCATAAAGATAACCATAGACAGCGGAGGGATTGTGTACTTATAAACTGCCTATAGACAACGCGGCGAACACGTCTCGAGTCTGAATGCTTTGTAATAACTATGCTTCAGAAAAAATAGAACAAAAATTTGATTAGGACATACCATAATATTTGTCGATATGTAATTATGGGCGACTGGTGGAACAACATTGTAACGGGGTACCAGACTCGTTTTGACGGTCAATTTTCTCCGCACTCATAAAAAGCGCGAACATGACTACGTTAATAATAAATTACACACACACCGATAATACATTTGGAAGCAACAAACGCCAATAATTACTCCTCAGATATGAAATATTCGAATGGGACGTAATATAGGTAGTGCGCCCCGTGTGAGGAACAAACAATACATATTACCGTCGATCAACTTCAAGAAATTATGGGTGGATACATCTTTAAGACCTCTGTTTGACAGTCGCAAGACTGTACTTCCCTTGATATCTGATAGCTTTTCAACATAACATAAAATTGACTTTTCACTGTGTCCAATTTTCACTACATCAAGCTTCATTAATTGCCGTTTACGTTTATATTGCGTCGGTAAGCGTTCGTAATTGTTTGACTAATTACATTCGTTCGTAAATATAATTTTATAACGCATCCATACGCACAATAGCTGCTGCAACTATGTATTCATACTCTGCGTTTTGACATGTGATCATGGAGCCGGCGTATGGCAATCAATGTAGGCAGCGCAGGTTTATGTCGGTCGATAGTTGCCACCATCGTTTCGAGGATTCCATTGTTGCATTCATCGCAATGATCTGGCGTAGTTGCGCCGTCTTTCAGCCGCATCCGACATTGCCATTGTTGTCATTTTATTGCCGGTGTTACCGTCCCGGCGCGGGTCGTAAACAACGCACCAGCGCTCGATACTATCCACCACGATCCGCCGACGCACAAATGGGATCTGCGACCGCAGGACGCGTATTATCGCAGGCCGTAGCCACCGCAGCCGCGAATTTCATTCGTTTCTAATAAATTGATACGAGGTGCGGTGCAACGGAGCCGCGACGCGCGATTGGTCGAGGCGTGCCCGAGGTTCGATACTCAGCCCTCAGTTGTAAATCAACTTTACAACCTTTAATTACAGATATTTGCCGTCTCATGTGAATGTACGGGATATCGGAGGGCCGTGCTCGCGAAAATATAGCATAATAATGGGTATTGACCTGTAATGGCTCGCCTGTAGGTACCATCGGCCGCCTTTGTCTTGATTGTTGGATGGGAGAGTATCCTTCTCTGAATGATTGCCAATTACATCAAATAGCCTCCTGAATTCCACGCCGCGATACAATGCTTTAAATATATGCGTTCTGATTTGAGATTTATGTGTTATTACAGTTGGTGCATTCAAAAGGATTTATTGTTCTTTTGGAATGTACGAATTGGAATTGCGACTATTCGAGTATGTGATTATAAAACAAAATTTCCAAAAAAACATACAGAACGTAAAGAAAACATCTTGAGGAAACAATTCAAAGACTGCGTAAAATCTTTATTCATCAATTTGGCGTCTTTAATCCCTCGGAAATGTCTACCTCTGTCTACCCCTACAGGACCCCTTGCAGGAAGGCTTGAAGATAAAAAAGCTAAGAACAGACTTCGTCTAATTTACTAAATTGTGTTGAGCAACATGATTAAAACACTTACACTTAATTATTATAGTATAAAATATATATCCTATATTATAATAATTAAGTATTTATATATATATCCTCACGCCTTCCCACAAGGGTCCCCGAAGGGGTAGGCAGAGGTGTATAGGTAATACAGGTAATACCCACACACCCACTTTCCGCCAGAGGTATATTAGGTGCCAACGTGACAGATGGCGAGTCCATCGCCGTTACTCAAGCACGACTATACATACGCCTTTGAATTTCTTCTCAGACGTATGCAGGTTTCCTCTCGATGTTTTCCTTCACCGTATTCAAGTATTTATATATGTATATGTATTGTTGCTTATTCGCAAAGTTCTATCAAGTTGATTCAAGCAAGCCTCAAGCAAGAGATGAGCGTCACATTGTTGCACCGTATAGGGCGGCCGCCGTTTTAATGTCTCTCAGACGGAATTACGCCGGATTGTTCTCAGCTTTACTGCCAGCCTTATGATTGATCGTGTATCTTCAACCTTATGTCATTTTCGCGCCGTATCTCCTGGAATTTGTACTACAAGCCATAAATACGCTGAGTTATGGTAACTTGGTGAAATTGCTGCGCCTACTCTCAGATCTTTCATATGAGGCACTTATTAGGTATACTTAGGAAAAATATTATTGTGTCTCGACAACAATATATTTATTTTAGAGATTGACGCATAGGCCATCCAAGACTAAGGTAGAAATACTCGTGTTCGTCATACAAATATCTGCTCTCAGCGGGAATCGAACCCGCCACCTCAAGTTTCGCAGTCAGGAGCTCTAACAACTAACCCAGATGGATGTCAAATATACCTAAGTAAGTGTATGCTCGCGTTCCGAGTGTAGAAATTAACACTAGGGGATCGAGTTTCTAAATAAAGGTTGAGAGCGTGCAATAAAACCATCCGCCCATAAAACTGTAACGGCTGTCTTACCGGCAATAGGAACAGTCGGCTAGTGCCTTAATTTACTATGAAAACTATACAAATCGCAATTATAACCCGACCAACTTTAAACTTTCCTGTTTTGGCCTATTTAAGTTGATCGAAAAGAAAAGCCGTGGTCGCCGAGTGGTTCGAGCAGTTACCTGCGACACAAAGGTCGCAAGTTCGAATCCCGACTGTACCAGTGAGTTTTTCTGAACTTAAGTACAGTGATTAGTCACACCACGAGCTTTACGGTGAAGGAAAACATCGAGAGGAAACCTGCATACGTCTGAGAAGAAATTCAAAGGCGTATGTATAGTCGTGCTTGAGTAACGGCGATGGACTCGCCATCTGTCACGTTGGCACTTGATATACCTCTGGCGGAAAGTGGGTGTGTGAGTATTACCTACACACCTCTGCCTACCCCTTCGGGGACCCTTGTGAGAAGGCGTGAGGATATGTTATGTAATGTTGATCGGATTTTTTAAAGCTTCAAAGACATTTTATGGATATTCTATCTGTATTTTGTTTCAGTATCTATATATTTTACTTATTTGATTGCTTTACTTCATGTTGTCTATGTTACTAAAGCAACAAAAAGAAAAATAATTTTGATAGCTAAGTTAATGTCATCTGCATTTGTCACATTAACATTGATTTATATCACCAATCGTAAACATTTAACTGCCAAATCGATATATATATCTTCTCTAGTGCAGCCACATGTAATGTCTATTTATGTTCCCCTAACATCCAAAGCAACCAACATTAACCGTTTTAGTCTTGTTTTTGCTAAAATCTATCTACATCAGCTGATATTGGTATATAGGCGTGTACGCCATCATTACGCAAATGCAATTGTGTTCTGTTCGGAAGCACTCAGCAATTTAACGCACGCGTGGCCAGCTGTAGTGATACCAACATAGGCGAGTAATTGAGATTGATCGAGACGTGAATCGAGTGGGGCGGCGCAATCAAAAGCGTATCAGACCAATCGGAGGCCGGCGCCGGTTCACCGCCGCCGCTCATTGGCCAGGCGCAGGGTTGAGGGGCATAAAGGGCCTTGATACAACTCTCGATAAGCGGTAGGCGTCGTGTGTCGATTCGATCGATTATCGCTCGTTTCGACCGACGCGAATATGACCTAATAGGCAGCTTTTCTCTCAATACGAGTAAAGACACTTGGCCGGTTAGGGATAACTTGTATGTATTGACAATATCTTAAGCTATTATAAGATTTGGCCGAAGCCTAATAAAATTTTGCACCGCTTATTAATCTCAGAGTCGTAAAACTTTAATCTCGGTTATAAATTCAGAGCTCAAATCAAAGCAACAACTTGTAACACTTAAAAGAGATTAGTCCGCTAATCGCATGTTATTTACAATCCTTTATCAGCATTCGGGGGCGTTCGGCTAAACGATTTACGACATACGCCATTCCTCACACAAAAGAATTAACCCTTCTAAGCGACATCAAGTGCCAATAAACATGAGGTGAGGTGCCAGTAATCGGCGATGCAACACTGTAACTATTGCGGTGATGCCGAACAATTTATTCCATACAAAGTTCCACAAAGCACGAGCCAGTCCATAAAGTGAAATTCATAATACAAATTTAGCGTGAGCTTTCGTAGGAAAAGCAATAATTTGTCACAATTGGGAACGATTAGATTGGCTCTGCTGGCGATTTGGCATACGTCGTAAATTACGCTTTGAACGGCCGAATCGAGTGAGCCGTCAGTACCAGCGCTGGACTCTGCGCTGTGTGGGCTTTTATAAATGGTAGGGATATGCAAATAGCGTGCGCAAGCGGCCGGCGCACGCGCATCTAATCGCGCGTTTTCCGCCGCCGGCGCGGATCGCGGTTTGTGGAAATCGTTATTGGGGTGATTGCTTTCATAAACAATAGCTTTTGTCCGCCAGTTCTCGTAACCAACATGTTATTTATCCGGATAACGGGCCCTTTAGCGTTTACTCGGTAAATACAAATCCGCCATCGATAACTTGTTGCGATCGTCAAATGTTACTGCGATGCGTTGGATGCTGCAAATCGTGCTTTATCGCGTCAATTGCGTCTGTTATTTTGTATTTGCATATTAAAAGCAAATATACAATAGGTACACACTACGAGTTCATTGTTTCAAATCTTGTATTAGCTGACGTATTTCCAACTGTAGGTACTCGTAGGTACATTTAATGTCTTGTAACCTCATTGGAGTCCACTGAACTGCTTTTTTAATACAAATATTTTATTGTACGTACTTATCATTTATTTTTATTATCCTCACGCCTTACTACAAGGGTCCCCAAAGGGGTAGGCAGATGTGTATAGGTAGTACCCACACACCCGCTTTCCGCCAGAGATAGGTATATTTTAGGTACCATCATGGTAGATGGCTAGTCCATCGCCATTAGTCAAGTATGTATTTAAGTAGGTAATTGTCTAACTCCCAGGTTTGCAACCCAAGGTTAATAATATATTTGGAATCGTCCTAATGTAACGTGTTCCTTGCTCACTAAATAAAGTAGACTTTTTTTAAAATCGAATTTTATACTGATGTTTGAAATAAGTTTCATGTGTCACGTGACTTGACACGTGGCATAAATGGCCGCAGATCGAGAACGTCACATTCAAACATCAAAGAGAAGGTGTTTTACAAGTCGCCAGACTAGCCTGCGCTGTTGCACCCTCCCTGCTTGGTGCTATGTTGAAACAAATCATAAAACTGACGGGTCAAGGTATTCTAGTCCGAGAGACTGCCATAAAAGTATGCTTTAAGACTCACAGTTACTTTGTACTAACTAGTGTCTACCTAGCTAGACTTATGGTTAGGTCCACAGACAGCATACGCACACTAAAACACACACACGCACACACGTACAAATATAATCACACACGGAATGTTTGTTCCATTAAGAAAAGAATATTTTTGTTTTTAATAAACATACACAAGTACCTAATGTTTAAATAATAGATACTTCAAAGTCAAACGAAACCTACCGAAAGTAGTTAATAAGTATTGTAATAGTATGATCATATCAAAAAATAAAAGCCTTTTTTTTAAGAGGCTGGGGCATGGCCCTTTGGTTGCATAAGCTGAAAAAAACATTAGACCATTAGCATAGACCTTAGTACTGAGAAAGAGGAAGAAAGTCTATGTGTAAATTTTTGACAATTCAACTAAGTAGGTTGACTTTTCTACTCTATGTATTTCCTTAACTTTTTAACTAACTCAGTAGGTATATAGATAGGTATAAGAAATACTCACTTAACACATTGTGTATAATTTGAAATTCCGTTAACTCCATTCCTTATTCGACAATTTGGACAGGCTTTATTGGTTTCAATTCCGACGCATCATTTTGACCCATTTGCGCTTCAAACGGCAATTAATCTCGGAAGGGGTGACGTCTACCCCCTTTCGCCCCTCACTCCGGGCCCAGATAACCAGGGGAATGATTAACTGCAGACAGGAAGACGGATTGACAAATAGTCTTTTAGGTATTCGCTAATGCCTCGCTTCTCATCAATAAACGATCGGGGGAGTCTCGTTTCGGGAATTCTCGATTGGGTCATTTGTTTTCGCACTTCCGATGTTGGAGTTTCAGTACCTAATTGAAATTTTAATGAGTAGTCTTATCTTTTTGACATTTACTTGATGTACGATAAGCGATAACTTTACACTTGTTTTACAAAATAACATTCAAATAAGTTGATTGTTTGCTTGGTTACGGAATCTTCGATTTAGTCTTTGATATGAATATGAAGATAATAAATCATATAAAGCTAATGAAACTGTGATTTAGACTATTCGTTAGCTCATATACCTACAATTAAATAGACATTGTTATGGGTATTAATTTTATGTGCATTTTTAAAAATAGAATATATTGTAATTGATAGTTGTTTAAACAACAACATAAAAGATCCAACCACATTTCTCAACACATTCCGTGGTACCTGTATCGCACTTTGTTGCCCATCTTCTAGCAAATTAACAAGTAGCTCCCGATTAACAAATCAACAGCCTCGTTAACAATACGAGAGGATTACAGAAAATCAAGTAGGAACAGTTCGCTAGAACAAATGGGATGACTTCCGTGAGGGCCACACGGGCTGCGCTAAATCTGTTCGGCAAAGCGCATGCGTCGTAAAAGCGCGATCTGACTCGCCCGCGCACCCCATAAATCATCGATCGTGCGATACGATGCGATTCACTACGGTCGACGTACTAGAAGCGCTTCAAGCACAGTGTTTACGCATAATCGAAGTAAATCTTAATTAATTTCTTCTGACATCTAATCTTGTCAAATACCTAATAATAATAATACCTGGGACAATTCCACACAAATTGACCTAGTCCCAGAGTAAGCAAAGCTTGTGTTATGGTAACTAGACAATGATATATTTACTTATATAGATAGATATATACATAAATACATAGGACATCCAAGACTAAGGTACAAATACTCTTGTTCATCACACAAATATCTGCTCTCAGCGGGATTCGAACCCGCGACCTCAAGCTTTGCAGCCAGGAGCTCTAACCACTAGACCAGGCGGTCGTTAAAAGAACCAGATTGGTTTTATAGACTAGGATACCTTTTTTTCTGTACTGTGAATATATTTTTATGTTTACAACGAACATCTACAGCCACAACAAGAAAAAAAACTCAATTACAGAATGAAAGTAAACCCGTGTTATGCGGAAGGGTGCCAAGAAAAGGCTGGCGACATTGCCAAATTGTTTGGCAATGCTGAATCGGCTAGCGTAATATTCGCCAGTCCTCTTGTCACGGGAGGCTTAAAAAAATAACGTTCAGTATCGTTACCGAAAAGACAACGCGTTACTGAAGCGAATAAATAATTTGTAAAATAGTATAAATTTCACCCATTTAGCGCTTCAAGCGCTTAAATACTAAACAGCGCTCTATCCCTGTTAGGGTTAACCAAAGTATGCTGCATTTACGACCCTTACTAAGTACGCTGTAAAAGGTTCAAGTGCCGCAAATAGAGTCTATAGACTAGGTTTATTGAGCGCTATCACTGTGTCATGATTAACATATTTCCCGTTATTTAAAGTACTATATATCTTGCCAGAAGTGTTTCACGCCGCACGTAACTCATACTATAAATGTTAATTTAGATTCATTAGTTCTTGGTTATGGCTTGTTGGTTTATTTTTCTTGTACTTACTGTACGACAATAAAGACCAAGGAACTCAAAAATAGACACAGTTTAATTAGATATTGTAACGTGTGATTTATAAACCTTCCCCAATCAGAACTTACCGAAACGAGACAGGCAGCAGTTAAAGTACCTACCTACATAATAATATGATCACGCCAATCCAATTCCCTTATCCCCATAATATTTAGGCAGCGGGGTTAGAGCGGCAGTTTTTCTAGACTCAATAAAAATATTCGTATGAAATTCTAACATCTTCTACACCGATGTAGAATAAATTTCTGTTAATAAACTTTATTCTGGTTCCCTTGTCGTTTTGTGTAGAATTTAATATAAAAGCGCATTGGCATAAGCTGTACCTAAGCTGTATGTAGGTAACTAACATACCTTAAGTTTTCTTCCTATGTCCTTCATAGACTTTGAAACTATCCATCCGATATGCCCCAGACCTGTTACATTTGAAAGGCAATTATGCGAAGTATGTTTTAAAACAATACAATAGATAAATGTATATAAATATATATATATATATATATATATATCCTCACGCCTTCCCACAAGGGTCCCCGAAGGGGTAGGCAGAGGTGTATAGGTAATACCCACACACCCACTTTCCGCCAGAGGTATATTAGGCGCCAACGTGACAGATGGCGAGTCCATCGCCGTTACTCAAGCACGTCCATACATACGCCTTTGAATTTCTTCTCAGACGTATGCAGGTTTCCTCACGATGTTTTCCTTCACCGTAAAGCTCGTGGTGTGACTAATCACTGTACTTAAGTTCGGAAAAACTCATTGGTACAGTCGGGATTCGAACTTGCGACCTTTGCGTCGCAGGCAACTGCTCGAACCACTCGGCCACCACGGCTTTTTAAAATAAATGTATTTCTTTTTATTTTGCGTAGGTATTCACTATTTGTCAATAAAATAAAAGATAACAAATAAAATCAATGCAATAACCACATTATTCCTTGTTGCAGGGACCCCGATCAATCGGCTGCCAATAATGGCCAAGTCAGTTCTGGACCTGTACGAGCTCTACAACCTGGTGATAGCCCGCGGAGGCCTCGTGGAGGTCATCAACAAGAAGCTTTGGCAGGAGATCATTAAAGGCCTCCGTCTACCGTCCTCCATTACGTCTGCGGCCTTCACTTTGCGCACACAGTAAGTCTGGACGAATTTTCTTAAGGTAGTCACCTTGACTTGACAAGGTACAAGGTACAAGGTAAGGAGGTACAAGGCACTCGTACACAGGTAATATCAAAAAAGGCATGCACATCGCGCCATGGAGAAAGAAAGTAAACCTCCTTAAATGAGTTGGTGCCTAGTACCTATCTATTGATAGAACCTTGCTCTGTTTCAAGTTCGCGTCAAGATAGTGTAACTATATTAGAAAAAAAATATCATATATTAAAATTATAATACTGTAATATATACTAAAATTATTATACATTAATTAAACATCGAAATTCAACATATAAATATATTATTAAAAAGAACACGAACCACTTGAATGAGTTTTTCTAAACTTAAGTACCTACAGTGATTAGTCACACCACGAGTTTTACGGTGAAGGAAAACATCGAGAGGAAACCTGCATACGTCTGAGAAGAAATTCAAAGGCGTATGTATAGTCGTGCTTGAGTAACGGCGATGGACTCGCCATCTGTCACGTTGGTACCTAATATGCCTCTGGCGGAAAGTGGGTGTGTGGGTATTACCTATACACCTCTGCCTACCCCTTCGGGGACCCTTGTGGGAAGGCGTGAGGATATATTATTATATTATAACACGAACCACCTAAATATATATTCGACGAAGAGAGGGTTTTGTTACCATTCTTATCCTAAGAAGTAAGTAAGTAAGAGTGTAAGAAGTGAACATATACCTATATTTATTTAGCCAGTGACTTGTGAGAAGGCATGGTAAATTTATATAAGAAAATATTATACGTAGCGTTCGTAGTCCAACACAGCGGCCGCAACATTCGACGTTAAGCATTTAGGGAATTACAAGGGGCACCATAAAGAGCTTGATTGTATAGTATAATATTAATTCCGTGTTAGTTCTGATGCGGCCAGGTTATGTTGAGTTCAATAGGCCATCTGTGTGGTCCTAAGACCTGCAGGAGCCGCGCCATACTGGACGCGTCATTGTTCATCCCTCATTCAAATTCTCACGACGGAGACAAAAGCCGCGAAGACCGAGCCACAATACCTCGTACGTGAGTCGGACGCGACAATATGACAACTTCATAATTAATAACCTCTACTCTCGGTCGATATAATTTCCCATTTATCTTTCTGGCGAGTTCCTTCACCTCGCCTTTTGTCGGCCAACATAAAGGTGTACGTTTTCTAATTCAAACTATGCACCGTTACGCACGACACGTTCATTTGAACGCAAGCTCCGCATTATTTCAATCTATGTTAAGTATCTACTTACTTATTATAAATGCATGCGGTTTACTTAGAACGACGGATAACCTCCCAGACGCAGGTACGATGTGCATGCACCTTCTGAAACACTATAGTTTATATTATTAAGAAACTAGACGTACTTGTCTGACTGGTTGAACATCAAAATATAATGATTATTTATGTAAATAAATATCTTGGGACAATTCCGCTCAAACTCACCTAGTCTCAAACAAAGCTGAGATCGTACTATGGAAACTAGACAACGATATGTATATAGATAGATCCAAGGCTAAAGGTACAGATACTCGTGTTCATCATACAAATATCTGCCTTCAGCGAGAATCGTACCCTGAAGCCTTCACCGTATAGCTCGTGGTGTGACCAATCACTGTACTGTTCAGAAAAAGTCATTGGTAAAGTCGGGATTCGGATTGCGATGTTTGCCTACTCGAACCACCAATAATAGCCGTTTATTATAACCCTTGTGGGAAGGCGTGAGGATATATTATTATTATTATTATAATTATTATTATTGTAATAGCGCACTATTAAAATAAATACATAACTTTCGTAAAGCGAAGATTAAAATCCAATGAGGAATCTAAATCTACATGACGATCACGTCCACCTAACATAAAATTAGACATTACCTAATGACGAATCTCATATATTGAGGTCGCATTTGACAGCTATTGAAAGGGTAGCCATCGTTTTAAAAACCGCCGGCACTCTCAAAGTCCCTCATTGTGCTTAATAAGTACCTAATATGAATGCTTTTTATGAGTTATGGTAACCGTTGACAATATGCCAGAATAAAATTGACTCGTCATAAGAAAAGGATTAAAAATGTAATGGGATGCCCCATTCTTTTGAAAGACACTTTTGATAATAATTGAGCTTGTAATATGATTTATATGCTTGTCACATCTCGAAAGAGTTTATTAGATGTTCGGTTCGAAACCAGATTGAATGGCGAGTTGATCTTTTGATTTATCTCACACTTTGATTGATAGGAGAGACATTTATTCCAAACGGAATTGGATCTCTAAATGAAACCGCTTCGAATTTATATTCACGATGTTTCGACTGTATTCTTATCACAGTCATGAATACTCGTGATTCGCATTGAAACAAAATATTGACTCCTTTGAGAGGTTAATTGAGTACTCGTCATCAAAGAATGAAAGAGCTAAGCAGATTTTCGTTAGTTTTTTTCATACTTGGTAAAAATACACTTGCAATTTTGTATACTAGGATATGAAACACGAGCTTCAAATATGTATGTATATCTTTCGCTGGTGCGTTTAGCATAATCGGCTTTTTCAACATTTTGTAGTTTACTTTGTCACTAACTGTGTTTCACCCCCAGAAAATTCGATTGCATTGGTGGTTTCTTCTGGAATAAAACATATATAGGTTAATCCACAAGAAATGTATTAATAAATACATCTTATATCTCTGTGCTGAATTCCTTTCATCCAGTTCCGTTCAGCCGTTCTGGCGTGATAGCGTAACAAACATCCTCCCCAACATTCGCATTTATTTAAGTAGTCTTGCATACAACTGAACACGACTTTTTATGTATAAATGTATACATATGATCACGCCGAGGCCCTCACGGGGTAAAGAGAGGACGTGGAGCCAGCTCTCTGTGACGCTAACATGAGTGTAGGCAATAAAGTCTAGACTAGACCTGATGTTGTATGTACTATTTGCAGGTATATGAAGTACTTGTATGACTACGAGTGCGAGAAGAAGAACCTGTCCACTCGCAGTGAGCTGGACGCGGCCATCGAAGGCAATAAGCGTGAGGGGCGACGAGCTTCCGGACAGTACGACGCACAGGCAGCACTTGCTATGGTAAACGTTTAATTGTAGCTTTTGGGTCCTCAAAATGGATTTATATGTTTTAATTTATACTTGTCGCGAGATTGTAGGTCGAAACAAAAGAAAATAAGAATGTACTAAATGTATTCTCGCAGTTTGTCGCTGCCAAGATAGCGTGGCTGTGGTTTGCAAGAGGAACGAACTGGTCCAATTTCTGCCAGCTCAGCTTATCCACGGATCTGGCTAACCACACTCAGGAACACAACATTACTCGGATGTAGTGCCATTTGAGGCTGTTCTGTAATGTAGAGGCACTTCACTCCGCCGCAATAGTGAAATTATAAGTTTGAAGGGTCAGCCTGAATGGAAGAAAGAGTTGCTGTCATAAAACGACAAAAAAATATGCGAACCGCCAGTGGCATGCGGTTACAAGCCTAACTACGCTTTCAACACCAAGGTATTGCTTGCGCGTTGTTCATCCCGACTGTACCAATGAGTTTTTCTGAACTTAAGTACAGTGATTAGTCACACCACGAGCTTTACGGTGAAGGAAAACATCGAGAGGAAACCTACATACGTCTGAGAAGAAATTCAAATGCGTATGTATAGTCGTGCTTGAGTAACGGCGATGTACTCGCCATCTATCACGTTGGCACCTAATATACCTCTGGCGGAAAGTGGGTGTGTGGGTATTAATACACCTCTGCCTACCCCTTCGGGGACTCTTGTGGGAAGGCGTGAGGATATATTATTTATTAGTATTGTTCTTAATCTGCTTTCTGCCAAATTTCTCCACGCCCATCTTGAAGAGCCATGAATTTCAATGTTTTTTCCATTCTCCACAGCCCCCTCTTAACCGCGGAGTGCCGGCGTCTCTCGCGCAACTGTCCCAACACATGCAGCCTCTGTCGCTGTCGCTGGGCGGCGTGCCGCGGCTGCCGCCGTTGCCACCGCACGCGCCCCACATCTCCCCCCACGACCTCGAGTACCGCGTGCGCGAGTACATGAAGATGATTCAGCAGCAGAGGGAGCTGATGAGAAATGGTGAGGCTTTAACCCTGTGATGACAGACTTACCTTATTCATCTGGGTGCAATAATCAGACTACTACAATCTATGGAATGTATACCCGTGATGTATTTATTTCAGATGATGAGAATAGAGACAGATGTGCAGGGAACAGACATAAGTATAGACATCATATTATGATGTCTATATGTACCTACATCTCTCCCTTTAATGTCCTCTTAATGATTGCAGTAAATGTTCCTGGCTTTCCCTGATATTCAGGGATTTCAGAATACATTAATCGTATCCAATCGTATACAAAGCCAAGTTTGAAGCTTTACAAAATTTTATTCAAAAATGTTTTATTCAACCTAAGGCGACTCGTTGCTTCCGTTACCACTAAACCATTCGGATCTGTCCCGCTGTTTCTATAGTACTAATAAATGAACATACCAAAAATATTTTGCACTAATAAATAGTATTGTGTTATCCAGGATCTGAGTCGCCCCCGGGAGCCAACGGCCCAACGCCGATGATGTCTCCGCGTGATGCGGCCCTCAGCGCCATCGACGTGTCCCGCCTCACGCTGTGGTCACTCTACAATAACAACAATAACAATAGCCCGCAACCACAGGACCTCGAGCCGCAGCGGTGAGTTCCTATAAAAGTGTACACGACCCCCGGCACGTAACCTGAGCGCCGTGCAAAAGAGAGTACACTATATAGTGAACGATACGTCGTAGCAGTTGCCTCCATCGCACAGAGCTCAAGATATGTGGCGGCATTAATATCAATACATTAGCATCACAGTGATATTACTTTTAAAAGACTTAGTTTTTAGTAAAGCGGTCTACCGCCGCCTCACAATCGTATTCGTTCATATAAATTCGCGAGATTTTTTTTCGAATGTAAAAAAATACAGGTCTTTCACGGCCTCGTAGGAGCAATTTCGGAATTTCTGAAAAAGTGATCACATTTTGTGATAACGATTTATATGAATTCATAAACAGTATTCCGTTGTATCATACACCCAGTAGGCAGTTGGTGTCTATGTATCCTCCAGTCAGTGGTGTTACATGCATTTTAATGTAACCAGTACGTTATATGGCCGTAGTGAGGCGCTGAACCTGAGCGAGAGCCCCAACTCGAGCGTGAGCGGCGGCAAGCGTGAGGCGTGCCGTTCCCCGCCGCCGCCCGCCAAGCGCCGCACGCCGCGCCCGCCCTCGCCGCGCGCCTCGCCGCCCACGCCGCCGCGCCGCGCCGCTTCACCGCCGCACCTCAACGGCGCCCCCAACGGCGTCAACGGAGCGGCCTTCAAGATCACTACCAGAGGTACTGTGGTATAAATTACCTATTTGCGGAACCTTACGTTAGTACACGCATTTGACAGCGTAATATACCAGCCATGTACAAACAAAGGTTTTGGTCACCTTAAACATATAGGGATCCCATTATTTTCGTAGCCCCTGGTGGGAAGACCTCTATACGTGTACTTATGATAGATAATTATGTTCACACCTTGTCACAAGGGTCCCTGAAGGGGTAGGCAGAGGTGTGTAGATAGTATCCACACACAATCTTTTCGAAATATATGTGAGTATGATAGGTGCCAACTCGAAAGACCATGAGATCGAAAACATCGAGAGGAAACCTGCATACCGCTTGAGATTAAATTCAAAGGCGTATGTATAGTCGTGCTTGAGTAACGGCGATGTACTCGCCATCTGTCACGTTAGTACCTAAAATATATCTCTGGCGGAAATACAGATTATGATTAAATTTAAGACTTGACACAATCATAAACGGTTGCTGTTATTGTTCCAGGCGACGCCAACACAGGCGACCAGCAGCTGGTAGTATCGATAGAACTTAACGGAGTGACGTATGAGGGCGTCCTCTTCCCCTCACAAAACGGCAGCGGTCAAAATGGTCACAGGCAAATGGTGTCTTAAGCCCAGTTACAAATTACGTGTGTAAGATATACCTGGTTTTCAGTCCCATAGAGCTGGGAACAATGCATAGAGGTACACAGAAGTAGTCTCCTCTAGTATATCTCCAGCTTGAAGCAGTTTATTGGCGAGTTAACCGTGTTTAAGTACCTAAAAGCGTCGAGAGGGTCGTTCAACTTGTCAGCTGTTGCCAAATGTTGCCAATGTGAAATAATCGTAACATAGTAACAGAGTTGCCTAGTACCATCGGTTGATTTACTAATACCATGACCACAGAAGTCCTTCTTCAGTCTGAAGTGACAGCTACAAAATTATTTATTCCATCTGTCACGTGTACTGAATACCCCATCGTTGGAAGATAATCTCTGAAATTATGTTGCAGTTCTATCATCTAAAGTTTCAACATTTTAATTATCACATTGTGTGACCTAAACATCAGATTATTCATTCTCTCTTCCGCTTTTGCTGTAAGTATAGCTGAAATGATTGTCTATAGATACTTTGCTTGGTAAAGTTGGAATATTGGGATGCTAGTTCCCGCGGTTTCTCCGAAGTCACTTTGGATAGCATAAATATATACCTATAGGCTATGTCTTTATCCATAGACGGGCTATTCAAATATTTTTTTTTATATCGAAGTGCGTCGTTGGGCGATTTTGAAGCAAACTCGACCTCTTCATAATATTTTGTTGAAATATAAGCAAAACGTAGCTAGTTTTCTCGGCTCAAGCTTAATAATTTAAACAAATGTAGATCTCACAATTCAGATAATTATTGATGTAGGTAACACTGATTGGGACTGAAAATCGTTCACAAAGTATTGTTTCAAAACTCAAATTCGACTTAAGTACAAAAGTATGTTGTTCGTCATAATGAAATCGGCAGATAAATATTTTACGATGTACTTAGTTGTGTTAAAAATTGTGATTAAGTTTTTAAATTTGTATTTTGTAATACTATTTATAGTTAGTTCTCGAATATTATGTCACTGCCGACACAATGGGAAGAACGAGGAGTTATTATGTGAAATTAATTCCAAGTTTCGGTTCTTCGTTGGTTTTCTTTTGTATAGAAATAATTTTTAATACTTTTTTATGATCTTGTCATCAGATAAAATGACAATTCGTGTAAATATAGTTTAGCTTATTGCATATTTATATTTTTTAAATGTTTGACAGCGGGTGATGAGTGCGTCGCGTCTGGTTTTTATATGTTTTTAAATGTACATTTTTGTAAATAGCTGTGGTACCTAGTAAAGTCGTTTACACCGTAGTGTATGGAATGTTTGTGATCTGTGGTGTATATTTTTATTCTGTGACGATGTCAGTATTGTTTTAGGATTTAGTTGTTTAGCTAATGTACAACCGCGTTCTCTGGGCATGACTAAACGAATTTCTATCATTTTAAGAAATATACCAATCCGCCTTTTGTTATTTGGATCATAATACTTAATAATAATAAAATATATTTTGTTTGTTATAATCTTCACAATAGTACAATCATGTCCGGTCGGTTTGAAGGCACTCGATTGCCAAAGATAAAATATGCGAACTTCTCGCCAAATGAGCGTGTTACTCGTATCCTGAGAACAGGTTTTTTATATTGATTTTTTAAATATAAAATTAGAATTCAATCACACAGAATTACGTGTATAACTGTTCCACATAAAACCAGGCTGCATACTTAACAAATATGATTAAAAGCGATTTTTATCGTATTATGCCATTTCCTTAGCTATATTAAAATAAATTAAGATTTTTAGAAGAATAAGATCGTTTTCAATCAAAGTGAATCGATAAACGAAGTGTAAGTGAATATCTTGATGTTGCTATAATAAATACACAGATATTATAATCTGTATCAAAGATGGCGTCTGCATTATTATCTATAATGTCTTATAATCTGTAGTGCAATAAGTTTTAATTAAAAACAGTCTCCGGCGTTCGAGTAGGTTTGTAAAAATAAACAAAAAAACATTAATAAATGATTTGTAAATGACTGATTTTATGTTTTAAATTAAATAGTAGTTAACTTAACGTATTTAATTTTTTAAAAACTATTTTGTAAAATTCAGTTTTTTATAGCTACATTATTCGAGTTTAAGTAGAGGTAGATGTTAGTACATTCCGAATGATGTACAAAAAACTAACTGGCCTACTCTCGTAGACTATTGTAGAAGGTCATTGGCCAGGAGATTGCGCAAGTGCGTATTACACCAAAAATGTTTGATGTATTATTCAAATAATTATACATGAATAAATAATTATGTATTACCAATAACAGGCTTTCAATATTTCTTTATACCACCCACTAGTTTGCCAAGTATGCGGTCCGCCTGATGAAAAGCGGTTGGTAAGCGCAAACCTAGTTCTGGCGAAGTAATCCTTGAAGATATCCACCTAGATATTGGATATTGGTGACGTAGCCCCTTGTAATATGACATTGCTCCTCCTAATCCCTTCATGTTACAGACTCTCCAAGACCCTAATGCTCAAATGTAATTTTTCAACTTCGAAAGCGAGACATGCCCTCAGTAAAAGGCAAGCATGAGCGCGGCGAGATAGTGTTCTCGATTTGAAATAGTCGACAATTATCTCTAGCAGAGACTTCATACGTTTTGTTTTGGATGGAATCCCGACATTACCAATGAGATTTTGTAAATTTAGGTTCAGTGATTAAGCATACAGCTTAAAGATTATAAGAACTTTATTAAGAACCAGTTCTAAGGGGTACGTATGTAATAGTCTTCCTTGGGAACTGGTGACGGACCTGCTATCTGTCACATTAATATTATCATAAGTGAAAATAGGGTTTTATTAACTGTACACATCTGAGTTGTAATTATTTTATTTAAAAATTATTAAGTAGGACTGGTGGCGCAATCTATTGGCTTTAATGTGTAGCAACACAGTGCGGTCCGTTTATGTAACCATATTGTAAGTACATGTATTAGCTTAAACATTTTTACAACAGATAGCGCATTTCTAGATTTTTCCACCAATCGTATACCGCACCGCAACTAAATAAGATGTAGAGTTTAACCACGGGTCTTACAGTGAAAGAAGGCTTAGTACAAAAAGCGTACGAGAAAATAATCACAAGTCTGTCAGAGACAATATATGAGGACACACTCGTCATCAATCACGTGGGTTCTATTATAAAGGTTAACTTTAAAAATGGGAGACTGGCTCAAATATGTGATAGGATACCAAGAGTAGAAGCATTTTTTGAGTGGCATACAAGCATATGGCGCACCTGGTTGGGTACCTTAGCATACCTACGCTTACGATTGGTATCTCTGTATTCGGAGAGTTTACTGTGCTGGCAACATAATGGGACTAATCCCTGCTGCCAACATAATACAACAACCCTCCCCCTCCCCAAGGAACCCATTATTGGAAACCTTATTCATCGCGCAGAAACACAACACAACAAATCGTGTTAATTGGCTAAGTACTGGAGGTTTTCCCCCAGTCGGGCAGCTCCAAATTCAAAACCAACCATGTTATGGAGTGAACATTACCTACTTACTCCCTTTAATAATGCTGTCACATTATTTTTGGAGCCATTTGTTTTATTGCATCGTCATTTGATTGCATCATGAGGATATATTTATTTATTTATTAAAATTTCCTGCAAACATTATTCCACAAGCAAATTAATGCCAAAGGCACTCTCTACCAGTCAACTTTTGGGTGATGCAGAGATAGGCATGGCAGGCTGCAATAGACATATGTTTAAAATAGGGAAATATATTTATTAATTTGTGTTTTATTTCATTAATTTATTATGTACTGTAACATATAACATTGTCATACATGTATTCATATAATAATATATTAGATTCCAATAAATACGATGTAAAATATAATATACTCACACCTACCTTCAAAGGTCCCCGAAGGGGTAGGCAGAGTATGTAGGCGGGGTGTATAGGTAGTACCCACTTCGGGAACCCTTGAGGGAAGGGGAAGGGAAAGTATAATTATAATATGTAGTTCATATGTAGTTGGCATTTATGAAAGTGGGTGTGTGGGTATTACCTATACACCTCTGCTACCCCTTCGGGGACCCTTGTGGAAAGGCGTGAGGATATATTTTTATTATTATTTATGAAAAAAAAATATATATAGTTGGGATATAAGCGTGTAAAATCACAACGTGCTTCAACTTCACAATTAAATACTGATCGGACAATGCTATTTATTTTTTATAGAAAAGTTGGATGCGGGCAGTAGTCTGCGTACTGGTGGCCTGCCCGAGGCCAGATGTTCTGTTAGCTTAGGACTAGTTCAGCAACAAATAATAATGGCTATAATTGCATTGACTAGGTACTGGGGCTATTCACTTCTCTTCTAGAATCACGAGTACAATACAAATAATTGTCATAATATTTTTGACCGGCCGGATTTGGCCCTCTGGTACTAGACCAGAGGGAGGTTAGAGTTCTTGACTGCGAATCTTGAGGTCGCGGTTTTGAACCCCACTGAGAGCAGGTATTTGTGTGATGAACATGAGTATTTGTACCTTAGTCTTGTATGTCCTATGTATTTAAGTAGGCTAAATAGCCATAGCCGTTTTCCATCGGGTGGGCCGCTGGTTTGCACTCTTTTTGTATAAAAACAAAGGTAAATATTATCGAATACTCATAATAGCTCATAGCATCGTAAATCGAAGCACAAATTCTGTTGAAACGATCGCAAATATTCACGGCGGCAACAAAACAATAAAATATCCGTAAAAATAATTTTATTCCCAACTGAGTCTACATAATTAACACGAGCATTAACATCTGACGGCATTTTTGTTATCCGCAGAGATAAAAGACATGCCGGTACAATATAAAGCTGTCTAATAAAAGATACGCTCAATTCTTTGCTACCGTCACGCTGCCTACAAATATTATTCATGCGAAAGCTTGTGAGTTTGTCTGTTCCTCATTCACGAGAAAACTACTGAACGGGATTGTAAATATTTTAGAAAAATATCTACCAATTAAATATTGTTTTCGCGAGTGAAACCGCGATTCTAATGTTGTTATTAAAAGAAGTGTTTGTGTTCACGCATCGCAGAGCATTAGCCCATCATTGGCCACACATCCAAAGAGCGCTCACGCCACTCATCAAACATTATTAATATTAGCATATTAATTAAATAACACTATTAAAAGTCGACGTTTGTAGTGCAAAAATTTTTTCGCTTGGGCGGGCGGTGGTGTGGTGCTAGGGCGGGCGGTGGGGATCTGATTTTATTTTTCAGCCACTTTCAGTCACCATGCATCGCTCGGCGGGAGAGCACGTCGCGCGTCTTCTTCGCCGCGCTATTCTCGCTTCGATATCGCCAAGTCGGTGCGGGTAGTAAGACCTACCCTGCCCCCCCCGCCTAAGCGCGCTAGGGCGCTGAAGGGGTCCGTCAATAAACTTTGAGGACTTACCAAAGTGGACAGTGAATTTGAATTTAGAATTGAAATAATTTGACGATCCAAAGTCTCGTCATTTTGTGTTGTGCTCTTTGTGTGCGCTAAACTGGGAAGTCAGGTGAGGGGCCTATAGAATTTAAATTTTTGAACGTTTTAGAGGTCAATGCACTCAGCTGATTAATCGTTAAAGTTGAATGACATACCTATCTGCATCCAAATAGGGTGAAATTTGCCTTGACGCTCGCTAGGAATGCAAAGAGGCAGGTATCTTATTGTCAGACACTCGGTGCCTTCGCATACACCATTCCAATCAGCTGTTTCTAATAATTATGTAAATACTTCTTAGGTTTCCGTTGCTCAATTGGTAAATACACTGTTAAAATATCTTTTGTCTTACGAAAATTTACTAATCGTTGGCAAAAACAAACATGGTACGGACGATCTTTTGGCGGAGTTAGCAATTAAAGTCATCAGTTAATGCAATTATGATATGCCAATAAAGCTATACCGACAACACCACACTGTGCCATACCGGATAGAGAGAGAGAGAGTAGTGTCAGTTCTTCCTATACTTACGAACCTCTTTGTGAACACCGCTTCTATTCATGTCATACATATTTTGATACTTGCAAATGTCCTCATCGCAATTCATAGGTGACTTCTCAGTAAGGTTTAACAATACCAAAATAAAGAAAGTTGTTATTTTGTATCAAACTTTTTTTGCCATTACAAACTTTATACCGTACATTCAATTATGAGATAAATCGAGGTCATTATATTTTGGTATGCAATCACGTCTTGGACGGGTAGCGTCATAGCAAATGTTTATTTTCATTCATTCGTTGATCTGTAAAGTCAAGTTTCTTGAGGTCAGTGGTCAGCCGGGTGATAAAATTTGATGTGGTTCGAGTAGCACTAAGATTGCAAGTTTGAATCCCGACTGTACCAATGAGTTTTTCTCAACTTAAGTAGAGTGCTTAGTCAAACCACAAACTTTACGGTGAAGGAAAACATCGAGAGGAAATCTACATTTATGGAGATAACAACCACAGTCATTGTTCTAGCAGACAATAGTAGGAGTGGAGTTTAGTACCTAAATGATACCTAAGTAATGAATACTGTGGCAGAATGAAATGGGGGAGAGTTGCTTAAATATAGATCCTGCTGCCTGGTTCATCCCACGTTATTTTGTCTTTAATTAAAATTCTTTGAGAAGTTGCCTATACCATACGGTAGGCAAACAAGCATGCGGTCCGCCTGATGGTAAGCAGTTACCGCCGCCTATGGACGCTTGCAATACTAGGGGTATCGCTCGCATGCTGCCGAACCTGCAGGAATCTTTTCACACCCTTATTGACGAACTCCATGCTGTACTCTCCAGGGAACACCTCAACTGGGAGCTCATTCCACAGCCTGAGCGTTCGCGTTAGGAAACTCCTTTGGAACCGCGCAATACGAGACCTTTATGGTTCCAAGGTATGGGCATGAATTCCCCGTCGATGGGGAGAGATGCGGTAGTAGAATGTAGAAGTGGGATTTAGATTTAAACTTAGATAACAAAATGGCACTATCTGCTATATGAAAGGCTTATAGTTAGGTTGATTTTTGACAAATACACCTAACTATGAGCATACATTAGTAATATCTCATTGCCTTCTCCGTGTCCGTGAGGGTAGGCAGAGCTGTAAGAACTCTTCCATTTTCCTTGAGATATATTGAAGTGCCAATCTGGCAGATGGCGAGTACGACGACATTTTTCAATCCCAATAACACACGTGATTGAGTTAATTTCAATAGTACGTTTCCTTCTCTGCAGACTGCGACTGCTACATCTGTCAGACGATACACTATATCATACAGGTTGGATCGCCAAAGATATATTGAGGTGCCAATGTGACAGATGGCGAGTCCATCGACGTTACGCAAGTACGACTATACATCTATGACAGCAGGATTTCTCTCGATGTTTTCTCTCACTACAAAGCTCGTGGTGCGACTAATCACAATACTAAAGTACAGAAAAACTCATTGGTACAGTCGGAATTAGAACTTGCAATATTTGTTTAGAAAAATTAATCTAGTCCGCGTCTTGTAAAAGTAAAAAAGACAAGCCAGAGACGTAGACGAGCCTCGCACTAGCTTTTATCTTGAAAGGCATTTTTACGCGGCTCTTCACGACGGTTGGACTATATTGTATAATGTGTTGCCGGCCAATCCAACACCCACCGCGCTAAGTGGACATTAAATACCTCTAGCTACAGACATTTGCTTAATGGAAAAGGCATTCTTAATGTCATACGTCTTTTTACGAACTAGAACTGCCGCGCGGCTTCACTCCAAGTTAAATTTTGATTATGTATATCATTGCTATTAGTTTTAATAATATAGATTTAACTTCGGAATGTAGATTTACATAAGATATTTTAATATCGATTGAGTTTAGTTCAACAAACAATAAAATAATTCCTCTTGAGTAGGGTAGATATACGCCTTAATTTTTTTTTGACAACAATCTAAGGCTTGTCTGATGTTAAGCGACTACCGCTATTGGTGTTAGCAACTTCAGGGTTACTCGCGCCAACCCTGCACACCCTTCATGAAGAACTCCATGCTGTGTGCATTCTACGGGGAAAACCTCAATTACTGATTTAATGACATTGGAATTGTCACCTGATTCTTTTAGGACATCACTGAAGCTACATTCAAATAAGTGCTTTGTAGATTGAGTAATAAGCTTGCAAATCTAAACGCTGCCAACTCAAGCCCCCAATTAGTGTTCCAAGTACTGTAACATAGAAAGTGTGCACATGCGTCTGTCACTTTCTAATATAATTTCCGATTAAATACGTTTGATACTTACTCCATATAATACTAAGCACATACATCATGCCGTGGCCGAGTGGTTCGCGCTGTTGCCTGCGACGCTAAGGTCGCAAGTTCGAATCCCGACTGTACCAATGAGTTTTTCTGAACTTAAGTACCTACAGTGATTAGTCACACCACAAGCTGATTGGTGAAGGAAAACATCGAGAGGAAACCTGCATACGTCTGAGAAGAAATTCAAATGCGTATGTATAGTTGTGCTGGAGTAACGGCGATGGACTCGCCATCTGTCACGTTGGCACCTAATATACCTCTGGCGGAAAGTGGGTGTGTGGGTATTACCTATACACCTCTGCCTACCCCTTCGGGGACCCTTGTGGGAAGGCGTGAGGATACATATCATCACGCCGAGTCCCGCTCGATATAGACAGGGTAATGTGCCAGTTCTATCTACAATTACAAACCTATTTCTCTTTATCACCTTTCATCACCCTCTTCATACATACTTACCGGTTTCAAGTACTAACTCCTTGTTTGTTGGGTAATAGTGACAGATACTAAGCATATGGTTTTTCTCTGCCTCTTCCAGACACTTCACTAACCCTTTCCATGATGAAACTGTCCTTTCTTCATCCTTACAGCTACACCCTTCGTCTCGCCAGTTGCTTTTCGATTCGTTTAACGTCTTATTTACGGAATTAAACGCATCTCAAGTGCTTTTAAATCATTTTCATGTTTATTCATCATACATAGTTGGTAGTACCACCATACCATACGTACCTATGTCCTAATTATTATACAAATATCTATGTCCGTCCAGAAACATATCTATTCCTTCCTTTGATGTCATTGATATGGTTACAATTTTTCACGCTCCCCCACAAAGATCTCCGAAGGGGTAAGCAGAGGTGCACGTACTTCTCGCCAGCGATATATTTAAGTTCCAAAGTGACAAATGTGGAGTCCATCGCTATTTACGTCGATGGACGTAAACGTCTTAGAATTTCTGCTCAAACGTATGAAGGTTTGCTCTCGATCTGTTGGTTCACCGTAAAGTTTGCGGTACGATGAATCACTTAAGTTCAGAAATAAAAATAGGTACAGTCGGGATTGGAACTTGCAATCTTTGCGTTGCAGACGACTTCTTGAACCGCTCGGCCACCACGGCATTCTACAACATCTTCGAACAATATGAGTGACCTAATGTCTAGTGTTGTCTAGTGGCTGGTAATTTCAATCGTAGTACTTTGTACTCAACAAAGTACTACGATTGAAATTACCAGCCCCTCAAGTTCATACCTGTTATGACAAGACTGAAGGCTATCGCCCTCGTCATCATCAAGTTCGTCAATTCATGCCAAGGTGACGTCCATGCTCTTAACAAAGAGGTTTTTTCTCGTGCAAAGTACTGGTGAATATGAACACGATCCTTGAATGTTTAAAGAATGCGACGTGTAAGATGTTGTCCACTCGCATGTCGATCGAGGTCGGGTGCTAACAGCCTTGTCATGTTGACGACACTGTGTTGACACACGAACTAAGTGTCGCTTCCTGAATTACATACACACACACACACAGACGCGTGAAGAGATACATATAGTTATATCCGTAAATCTGTTTATCTATGAGTTTTTTTTATTTGTAACGACGTGGTGCCTGTTTTTTTTGTTTAGTTTGAGTTGCCTGCAACACAAAGAATGCCAGTTCGAATACCGACTGTATCAATGTATTTTTCTGAACTTCAGTACTGTGATTAGTCACACCATGAGCTTTACAGTGTTTTTTTGTGTTGTGTTCCCACACGGTAAATAAGGTTACCAGTAATGAGCTCCTTGTGGAGAGTGTTGGCAGCAGAGGGATTCGTCCCATTATGCTTCCAACACAGTATAACTCTCAGAACACAGAGTGGCAACAAACCATAGATACTTCGGTATTGTAAGCGTAAATAGGCTGCGGTAACCGTTTTCCATCGTATGGTTGTTTTTAACTCTTGTTGTATACAAAAATGCTATTAATTTTACCTAGAGTTAAGGCAACAGTGATAACTCGATTCATTGATGCAGCTCGCCGACACATGACTCAGCGTGAGCGTGTGTCAAACCAATCGATTAGCGTCTACTGTAATGGACATCTATTACATTGATAAAGGTCAAACTCACGAGAGCTATAACCTTACCCAACTTCCGCAGAAGGAAGGGTTATGAAAATTATATATATATATATATATATATAATTTTCATATATCCTCACGCCCTCCCACAAGGGTCCCCGAAGGGGTAGGCAGTGGTGTATAGGTAATACCCACACACCCACTTTCCGCCAGAGGTATATTAGGTGCCAACGTGACAGATGGCGAGTCCATCGCCGTTACTCAACCACGACTATACATACGCCTTTGAATTTCTTCTCAGACGTATGCAGGTTTCCTCTCGATGTTTTCCTTCACCGTAAAGCTCGTGGTGTGACTAATCACTGTACTTAAGTTTTGAAAAACTCATTGGTACAGTCGGGATTCGAACTTGCGACCTTTGCGTCGCAGGCAACTGCTCGAACCACTCGGCCACCATTAAAATAATCTTTATTTCATTTTATGAAGTCAGTAGCACGAGCTTTACGGTGAAGGGAAACATCGAGTGGAAACCTGCATACGTCTGAAAAGCAATTCAAAGGAGTATGTATAGTCGTGCTTGAGTTGAGGGATGGACTCGCCATCTGTCACGTGTGTCAAAAATCAAAAGTGAGTGGTATATTTTTATCTATTTTTGTTGAATGTAACTTTACCAGCCGAAAGCTAATCAATAACGTAATAGTTCGCGAAAATCTAGTTTGTTTGTCAATACATCGTGTAGCAGGCCGTACGAATGTACGAGTCTACATTGTCTATGATAAGCGGGCTCATCAGGCGTGTTATCAGGGCGATAAATAATGATAAGGTGCTGGCAAGCACTTAGCCGAGTTATCGAGGGTCAGTGTGACTAGTCTTAAAATAGTTTTGTCACGTGACAGCCGCGAGTATCAGTAAGTTACGAGCCACGTCACGAGTCGCGTAAGTGCGTGTATAGTCTGTGATCTGTTCTATCTTTACCCACCTACCGTAGAAGAAAGCTAAAACATATAATTGTATCAGAATGCTTGGCGTTCTGTGAGGATTAGTCCTCTATTTCGTAATATTTTTGTTGTTATGTGGGTACATATATGTAAATTATTAGCTTTGTAAGAATGTGGTAATTAAGTTCAGAAAAACTCATTGGTACAGTCGGGATTCAAACTTGCGCTCTTTGTCTCGCAGGCAACTACTCGAACCACTCGGCCAGCACGGCTCTAGCATAATTATTATATCATATTATTAAACTATTAAATATTATATCAATTAAATCAAAATACTGTACCAGCAGTACCAGACTACTGTACCAGCAGTACCAGACTACTGTACCAGCAGTACCAGACTACTGTACCAGCAGTACCAGACTACTGTACCAGCAGTACCAGAGCTATAGACAGTCATCAGTATATTTTATACAATCTCGCCGGTTTTGAGTGATGTTGTCGTTTCAAGAATATTTTTTCTAAGTTTCTAGAAACATATTGAAGTCATGCCTGCAACATGAAGATTGCAAGTTCGAATCCTGATTGTAGCAATGAGTTTTTCTGAATTTAATTGCAGTAATTAGTCACAACACGAGCTTTACGGTGAAGTACATCTGTCACGTTAGCAGCTAAGATATTATAACTCTGGCGGAAAGTGGGTAGTACTAATAATTCCATAAAAGGAGGTGTATTATTCTGATCTTAATAAGGGACTTAGACTTGCGTATCACATAACGTACACCAATCTCAAAAAAAAGTCTCACCAATGTACTCATATAATGAGAGCATTTGCGAGTATTGCACTCGATTGAGCGGTTCACTGACCTGCAGTCAAGCCCCGGTGGTCTGTACCAATGAGTTTTACAAACGAATTCAACGACGAGAACAAAGATTATCTTTTCTTGAAGTCGGTTAATGAGTCATTGAGGAACAAATCTGGATAATCATTGTTTTGTTGCAACGAGCATTTAGATTTGAAGAAAATATATGAAAAAAAATCAAGATCGAATTTTGTCAAATTGTTAAATGTAAAATTTTGTGGAATGTCGGTATCAATTATATTTAGTAGCACATTTCTGTAAAAAATTATTTTTTTAAATGTGATTTTTTTAACTTTTTTATACGTCGTTCCCGTTTAGAACCATAATGTTATTTTTAAATGTCTAAAATGATTGAATCGCGCATTCGACTACGTAATATTGGCATGCAACATTTTCCGTAGGTAGGTAATGAGCTTGAGTATTTCGATAAAGGGAAGCTTCGTTACGTACGCCCTACGGCCCTACACATCGTAAACCTGCCTACTTGCATTCTTCATATGTTTATTACGACTTCAAAAAAAGGAGGTTCTAAGTTGGACTGTGTGTATTTTTTTAAATATCTACGAAACGTCAACGAAGTGTTCATCTGTCATTATCATTTAAATATATATCTTCGCCAAAAAGAGGTTGCTCTTACATCTCTGTCCCCTCATTCGAGCACGTAGGTATATATGGAAAATAATAAAACAAACATTACAAGCCTCTTTTGAGAAATGTGTTTTGGTATACGTTCAAGGGTTTAGGTCACTCCGATGTAGCAATTAGGTTAAATGGGGTATTCGATGCCGTCGTGACGTCAGCTAATGTGTTTAGTCTGTGTTATGCATAGATAATACGTTTTCTTTTGTCGATTTACAATTTTAAAAGTACTTTTTTGAATAAAGAACGGTGATGGAATATGTACTTAACTGATGATATTTACTTAATTTAAAAAAGAGTTTCAGAGACGGCTAAGGTAGACCAGGTAGACCTTCATGGCTATTAAACTGATAGAAAAGATATCAAAGGAAAAATGATGATGTTGAATCAGAACCTTTAGCCTAGTTACTTATGGTAGAGTTTATCAATCACACAATAAAAAACCTTTTCTTATTAAACAGAGGACGCGCCGCCACTTGGGATCCGTTTTAACCGACTTCAAAAAAGGTTCTCAATTCGACAAATTTTTTTATGCATATTACGCGAAATTTATTTTTCTGTATGTGCGATTGTTATGTAAGTACCTACATTATTTGAACTGATTCTCGAAATCAATTTAACAGGCGCTGCAAACTAGTTTACGGACTTATTTAGGTGTAACATAATGTTTATTCGAGACCTCAGAGCAGACCATCCAATCCAAAAATAATACCACCCTAAGACCGTGACCGCTTTTTATGAGAAATCATATCTATTTATTTCTATCATATCTTTATGTTTGGGATCAATGCGACGAACACAAAGAAACTAATTTGTTAAATTGAAACTAACAATTTTACTGAAAATATTAGAGTGCTAGTCGTAATAAAAACACAATTTTGCTCGCCTCTTCATTTTCCCTGATTAAGTCCCAGGAATGTCTGTGGGTATTCTAGATCTTCACTTTGTAGATATACCTAATAGTTTGTGTGTTTCATCTAAGCCGTGCTTTCAAGATCTCGAGCACTCAGCAAATTGTGTGCTAAAGATGGATATAACAAATTAAGTAGGTTTTTGATATTCTAGCTGAATTCTAGCTATGAAAAGATTTGGTGATAGTGTAAAGGCAGATAATCTTGGGCGAGACGAACGATACAATTTTATATATGTACAAGAAATCTAACGACGTGATGATGGGAAGCTTTTTTCTTAACTTACTGACGCAATAAAAATGGCAAAAAGTTTACTGACCCCTTTTTGATAAGCGCTTACTGTAGCCATTGACGTTTAATCGGAATCAACAGTAGGAAAAATCCTTCCTAGATTTCTATTACAACACTAAGATGGTAAACAAGCACACGCTTCGCTGATGGTAAGCGATTACCGCCACCTTGAGACGCTTAAAATACGAAGGGTATCCATGCACCCTGTCGATCCTGGAGGAAACTTGTCACGCCTTTATTGAAAAACACCATGCTAAAACTCTGGTGGTTGAGCGGTCTGAGCAACCAACACAAAGATTGCAACTTCGATCCCCGACTGTACCAATGAGTTTTTCTGAACTAAAGTACTAGTCACACCACGAGCTTAACGGGGAAGGAAAACATCCAGAGGAAACCTGCATACGTCTGAGAAGAAAATAAAAGGCGTATTGTTACGCGCCGCTATCTTACTCGGGAGAATTCGGGAGCAGTCGGATCCGCTCGGGTGCGTTGGCGCCAAAATGGCGGCGGGAGATGACGCGACTCGATACTCGACCACGACAGAGGAATAACACATTTGTGATTCAGTTTTATATTGAGATATTATTGCAAAATTGTTATAAATAAAAGTAATGGAACGTCTGAAGAGTTTTACGTTTAACATTCAGAAGTGGGATTTTATATATATTGCTATATATCGAACCCAGAAAATGAAAAGACTTGGCCTAAAGAATATCGGACGATGACAAAAAATCAGTATCTTCGGAATCCGTTATGAGTACGGATAACTTTAGTGTCGATCAAGTTCAAGTTAACCCGGAAAACGAAGAAGATATACACCCGAACGTGTTACTGGAAGGGTTACTAACTACTGACTAGAAAAAAGGACATATCCGTATCCGTATTCTGTTATTTTGGAAGAAAAAAAGATCTCATCACCCGAATTGTACGATGTGAATTTATGAGGATCAAATCTGCTGACGTGGATCTGACGAACAATGATGGCGAATCGTTTCAGGCCGATAAAACAGGGGTGCGTTATCTTTCTTGTTTAATTCATCTGTCTGTGGCTTCGAGCCTTCTGTTTTATTTCAGATGCGACACTGACTGTTCTGCCTGATCCGGCTATTCTGTCTGGTCTGCCTGGTCTGACTGTACTGCCTGGTCTGTCTGGTCTGACTGTGCTGTCTGATCTCTCTGGTCTGTCTGGTCTGACTATGCTGTCTGATCTGTCTGTTCTGTCTGGTCAGACTGTGCTGTCTGGTCTGACTGATCTGACTGTTCTACCTGGTCTGAGTGTACTGTTTGATTTGTCTGGTCTGACTGTGCTGTCTGATCTGTCTGTTCTGTATCTGACTGATCTGACTGTTCTACCTGGTCATAGTGAACTGTTTGATTTGTCTGGACTGACTGCTGTCTGATCTGTCTGTTCTGTATTTTTATTTTTTTATTTATTTCATTTTAATAGGAAACATACAGTTACATCTAATCTAAATTTACATAAAGTATATTTAAGTTAAAACCATTAACATGTTTTTGCAGTTATATAACAAAAGTAAGCTTGTTTAAGTTAGGCTATTTCTTATTTGTATATATTTCTAAATACCATCATGACATATTCATTGCACAGTTAGAGAACCAAGATCTAGTCAGTCCTTTAAAAACACATCTGATTTAGAATTAAATAAGTCCAGTTTGTCTAAGCTTGCTGAATTGAACGCTTCCGAAGCTCTTATCAGAAAAGAGTTCTGTCTAAAGTTAGAAGAGCTGTGAGAAATAGGCAGGAGTGATGGTTGCCTCATAGATCTATTAGGTACTTTAGTACCAACTCTTGAGAGCAAGTACGGAGAGTCATTAATTTTAAAAGTGATATCTGAAGCACCTTACCTGGTAGCTAATATCAACACAATTAAGTCCTTTGTAAAAAAATCTCAGGAATTTACATAGAATGGACTCAAGTCTGTTGATATAAACGGCATATTGTGGATCTAGCATACTGTTCTGTCTGTCCTGTCTGATCTGACTGTTCTGTCTGGTCTAACTGGACTGTCTGATCTGTCTGATCTGCCTGTTCTGTCTGGTTTGACTGTGCTGTCTGATCTGTCTGGTCTGTCTGTTTTGCCTGGTCTGTCTATGCTGTCCGATCTGCCTGTTCTGTCTGATTTGACTGTGCTGTCTGATCTGTCTGTTCTGTCTGGTCTGACTGTTCTCTCTGATCTGACGTTTCTGTCTGGTCTGAATGCTCTGTCTGATCTGACTGTTCTGCCTGGTCTGTCTGTTCTTTCTGTCCCATTCTGTCTGGTCTGGCTGTTCTGTCTGTCCTGTCTGGTCTGACCTGTCTGATCTGCCTGTTCTGTCTGGTTTGACTGTGCTGTCTGATCTGTGTTCTGTCCGGTCGGACTGTTCCGTCTGGTCTGTATTTTCTGCCTGGTCTGTCTGTGCTGTCTGATTTGTCTGTTCTGTCTGGTCTGATTGTGCTGTCTGTTCTGTCTGATCGGCATGTTCTGTCTGGTTTGACTATGCTGTCTGATCTGTCTGGTCTGTCTGTGCTGTTTGATCTGCCTGTTCTGCCTGGTCTGTCTATGCTGTCTAATTTGTCTGTTCTGCCTGGTCTGATTGTGCTGTCTGATCTGCCTGTTCTGTCTGGTTTGATTGTGCTGTCTGATCTGTCTTTTCTGTCTGGTCTGTCTGTGCTGTCCGATCTGCCTGTTCTGTCTGGTTTGACTGTGCTGTCTCTTCTGTCTGGTCGGACTGTTTCGTCTGGTCTGTATTTTCTGCCTGGTCTGTCTGATTTGTCTGTTCTGTCTGGTCTGATTGTGCTGTCTGATCTGTCTGTTCTGTCTGGTTTGACTGTGCTGTCTGATCTGTCTGTTCTGTCTGGTCTGTCTGTTCTGGCTGGTATGTCTGTGCTGTCTGATTTGTCTGTTCTGTCTGGTCTGATTGTGCTGTCTGATCTGTCTGTTCTGTCTGGTCTGTCTGTTCTGGCTGGTATGTCTGTGCTGTCTGATTTGTCTGTTCTGTCTGGTCTGATTGTGCTGTCTGATCTGTCTGTTTTGGCTGGTATGTCTGTGCTGTCTGATTTGTCTGTTCTGTCTGGTCTGATTGTTCTGCCTGGTCTGACTGTACTGTCTGTTCTGTCTGGTCTGACTGTTCTGTCTGGTCTGACTGTTCTTTTTGATCTGACTGTTCTGTCTGGTCTGAATGTTCTGTCTGATCTGACTGTTCTGCTTGGTCTGACTGTTCTGCTTGATCTGTCTGTTCTGACTGGTCTGACTGTTCAGTCTGGTTTGTATGTTCTGGCTGTTCTGCCTGATTTGACTGTTCTGTCTGTTCTGTCTGGTCTGGCT
>JACCPG010008446.1:0-19599 GCA_016069955.1 Drepana arcuata | reverse complement strand
GTAAGAGTGACATCGTGCAGCAGGTACAAGCAGTGCAGAGCCTGCTACTGCAGCAATACCTGGCGGGCGCGCGGCCCGGCAGCCTGCAGGAGCGGCTGCAGTTGCAGCAGCAGTACACCGCCTCACTGGCGCAGGTCGCCCTCTTCTCCCAAGGGTCAGTCCTCTTCCCATACTACTCCGGTTTCGCTGTTTACTTAGCACTTGACTTAACAAAAAAATATTGACTAGTCGTTCTCGAAAGAGACTTATGAAAGTCTCGAACTGGCCGAGTCCCTCACTGGAGAGCTAGAGAGAGTAAAGTTACCAGCTCTCTCTAGACTTTGACAAAGCTCTTTCGTTTAATTTTTTCCTTCATTCATCAATCTATTCATATACCATCGCCTGTTTCGAGTATTCTTGACGTTCATCGCTCCGATTTTCATTTTAGCGGGTCCCCATTCCCCCTGTACCCCACAATGCTGTACCCTCCGGAGCTACTCCTGGAGCAGACCTTACTCCAAGGTCACGGTCTACCGCCAGGAATGGACAAAGAGGCTGAAATGATTGCCAAATCGTGAGTTTACATTTATTTACACACAAATTAACCAAGCTACTTATATTTCACGTAGATTCCATCGCGGGGTACCATCACACAAATATCTGCTCTCATAGGGAATCGAACACGCGACCTCAAGTTTCGCAATCATGAGCAACCACTAGACCAGACGACCGTCAATCATAACAAACACCTTTAAATACCTATTCTTAGGCTCTTCTTAGAATGCCCTGTGGTAGACCTAGGTGATCTACATATACCTGGAAGCTAGTCACTTACCTTGAGGCATCGTATTAAATGTGTAATGGTGTGTGTGTGTGTGTGTGTATGCAGCAGACGCACTGCGACACGCGGCCCCCATATGCGCGTGCTGAAGGACGAACCCATACCCGAGGGATACCTACGCTTCCGATTCAACGAAGACTGCGCCTATCAGCACTGTGGATACAGGTAACCTTGTCATGACCGATCTTCAATACTTCGTACATATATATAGAAGAGGCCTTACGAAATGAAAGGCCAAATGTGATGGGACACAATAGAAGGAAGGAAAAAGAATAATGTTCAAAGCTGGTAAATTTGGGACCTTATTTTCGTTGTATTGTAAATTTTTTATTTGCTTAATCTTATGTGTGATTTCTGAACAAAACATTAATAAAAACATTTAGAATCTTAATCTTAAATAAATAAATCTTTGGAGCTCCCTTTCTATTTTATATATATATCTCTTTTATTGCATCGTCATGAAGACATATTAACACCCTTTAACTCCTAGAAGATTACTGTTCTATTTTAACCACATCCTGTTTTCATACATACGAATATTGCAACAACCATTTATTTGCTGAAATATACAAAATCACTCCAACTCCATAGGTGGTAATATGATATATTTTAAACCGTGCCCCGTTTCTTCCGTGTAAAATTTTATATCATTTGTTTCAAAATCGTTTCTTCTAAACTAAATCTTACTTGTTAACCCAGGTTCTTTCTCTCTGCGCCGAATTTCACTCAATTCCGTTCAATAGTTTTTACGGGATATACGCACAAATATTCTCATTTGTAATATTAGTAGGTCTAATTGAGTGCATGTGTTCCAGGGAGCACCAGACTCACTTCCACTGCACTAGAAAAGATTGCGGCTACTCGTTCTGTGACAAAACTAGATTTGTCCAACACACCGCTAGGCATGAAAGGTACGTGGTTATACTAAATAAATTTAATCCCCACTTTAATCAATAATCCCCCCTTTTTATAAGGCTTTCCGTAAAGCTGAAGAAAGAGGTGAAGGAAACCTGCATACCTTTGAGAAGAAATTCAAACATGTATGTATAGTAAAGTGCTTGAGTAACGGCGATAGACTCGCCATCTATTCTTCGTCTAAATTATATTTCACTTTGTGAAGTAAAAAAATCTAGTCAAACTAAGCATAGTTTAAAAAACGGGAACTAGACAACGATATACATAAGTATTCACGTAATTAAATTCAATTGGTACATTATTTTTGAAATAATTTTTATCTTATGTGTTAATGCAGCTAATAAGCTATCTCATAGCCAAATTTCATCCAATTTCGTTCAGCCATTCTGGCGTGATTGAGTTATAAACGTCCTCACAAACTTTCATGTTAATAATTATAAAGTAATTTTAGCACGTAAACACATAATAACATCCCTCCAAAACTAAGGTAGCTCTAACCAAGACCTCTAAACCAGGACGACGGATATAAAACTTAACAATTTTTTCCAGACTGGACACCCTGATGGGAGGCGATTTCCAGCAGTATCGCGCTAATGTCTACTGTCAGAGGCCTGACTGTCCTCACGCGTCCACTTTTGGTGAGTAATATGTATTATTAGTATTATTCTTTCAAATTCTCAGGTTCCCAAAGGGTCCGGTCCTTTATCTAGGCTGGCGTGGGCCGGGCCTTTTTTTTACTATTCCATTTCAAATTAACCTAGCCTTTAAGTTTAAATCTCCTAGTCTAATTTGAGAGCCACTGACTTTTCATTTCTCCACACAGTTGACTTAAAAATTATGTGTACTTTGTCGTATTTGAACAGTATATTATTGTGATTGAATGGAAATCTTTTTACATAACGTTCTAACTAGATCTCAAAGTTTAAAAAACACTTTCGTAACTCAAGTTTGATATATTTTATCTTTTTGCATAAAGATCTTGATTTTGTAAGGTAACACTTTTTTTAATGAATTACAAGCTTTGTTCATGACTATAATGGTAGAGACGAAAAACACAAGCGGACATTTTACAAAAATATGTGTAGGCATGTTGGCAACAGCGCCATCTGTGGCACTTACACAGAAACATTTCTAACACGATGTAGGGCTGTAGACATGATGCCCTAGGAATTGGGACTGTTGTTCAAATATATGATAGGACACAAAGTAAGCAAATAAATAAAATAAAGAGAAAGTACATTTAAAGGTGACAGAAACTTATTTTATTTATAAAAAAAATCCGCATTAACGGAAAATTATTCATTTATAATTTAAAGACATTATACATATTTCTTTTATTCAAATTTTTATTTCTTATTAATAGTTTCTGCAAATAAAACCATAACCTTTAAGTCTACATAAGTATCTCATAGCCATTATTCGCTCTACAACTCTCTAAAAGAAGTCTTTGTCCCAAAAGTGCGGTGTAAAAAGTGCCATAATACCATGCTAATAGCGTTGAATGTTTATTAACATCAAGGCGGCTATCGTCTAGGAACAGGTCAGAACAAGGCGTCCCACTTCCACTGCCTGAAGTGCGATTTCGTGTGCACCGACACCAACAAGGTGGTGGCCCACCGGCGACAGCATCAGAAGCTGGACTCCATCCAAGCTGCGGGCTTTGAGAAGTTCCCACCCAGTAAAGGTATCAGACTTATATCCTACTAAAGTTTGTCAGAATTCTTGTCCCACGTGCAAGCAAAAACTACTGAACGGAATCAGATTAAATTCACAGAGATGGATTTATTAGTTGGTTAAAAAGAAAATGGGGTCAGTTTTTACACGGGAGAAACCGTGGGACAGAGCTGGTTTAATAAAAACAGATAATGCTTACAATTTTAATTAAAAACATATATATCATAATGTATTTAATAAATTATTATGACTAGAGAAATTATACAAATTCAGGAAGCAAAGAATGTAACATGCGACGGTGGGAGCATCTTTATTGTAAATACTTTTTAGTTTATTTTTAAAGTAAATTATTTATTCCACAGGGTGCGGATACGAGCCCCAGTGCATCCACAGCAAGAAACAAACCCACTACCACTGCCTCCAGTGTGGATTCGCGGTCCTCGGCCTCTCCCAGATGACCTCGCACAAGTACAAGCACCAGGAAGCGAACCTTGGACCCTCCACCAGTGGCATCAACTGATACCTACTCATTGTGACGTTTCAAAGTTACTATACGGCAGCTTTCACAAAATAAGTGACTATGAACTTGACAAAAACGCTCAATATATTATATTGACAATAAAAAGTTGTATCAAAACCGGTACAGTACTAGTGATGTTCTTTATAAATTGTGCCTTAGTCACAAATAAATTCCAATCGGAACGGTGTGGCAAATGTAGTGCCAAAATGCGAAAAAAAAATCTAATATTTATATGAAAAAGTTTTATTGTGCACGCAAATAATTTTAGTTATTATGTGACTTGAGTTTTGTGTTTACATAGACAGTCGGTGACACAAGTGTTTGAATATAATTGTTTTTGACCATTTGTGTTATCGTCTAGTATTTTCTTAAGAATTATACGAGATCTTATAGATTGCATGACAAAGTGTGTATCCTAAACCTTGACCAATCTTAGGCATTAGATATTTTTTAATTAAAAAAAAATAATATTTATATTTATTGTAACTTCCCCATGAGAAAAGACATTTTTACGAATAGTATTATTATTGTAGACTTCGTGAAATTACGTATGGCAATAAAATTGGGTTACGAACACCATTTTGTGCCTGGTTGATGTCGTGACAATATACACAATTTTTATGTGATATTTTTTAATACATTCTTGTATTAAAAAACTCTAGATATCATTAAAAAATATCACAGACAACATGTTAGATTTTACAAACCATAAAGCGTATTTATAAAAGTAAATGTCAATTCTATAACAAAAAAAATGTAAATAAGATTAGATTATTATTATATAAAAAAACTAAATGTTATTAAAAGTGTAATTGTTACAAGATATTGGTATTAAAAAAATATAATGTATAAAATTTCTTTCGTGGACATTCTGTGTACAGAAATTTAATTAAAAAAAAAACGAGTGCTAATTGTGATTCATGAGGTAGCCATAACATGCCATAAAATTCATTTTAAGTGAAAATAATTATTTAATAATAAGTACCCACAAAAAAGAGGTAATAAAATTTTATGGTCGACTGTATGGACCTGAAAAATCGATAATTATAAAGTATGTTTTAAAAAGGGGTAATTATTAAAATCAACCGGAACAAAAACAATATACTTAGTTATAGTAAATCCAAATGGATTTTCTTCTTTATCCTTGATACGAAATTAAAAAAAAATCTTCTGCATTCCTGTTATTTGATTCCTGGCATCCGGTCAAGCCATTTTAGTTTTTAGAAAAGATGAAAATGACCCCAGTCCTATCATTCATCAGTATTTATAGTATAAGGCTCTATCCATTGTTCCTACACGTTTTTCACCTTACAAGTAATCATGATATATTCATACTCATTCAACAAGTACATGGCATTTTTACTTGATAAAAAAATAACTAGAATAAAAAGGATATAAAATTCTTTACTGGACAGTATAGATACGTATAAACTACAAAATATGAGTTTGCATTTAAACATTCAGTTTTTAAAGAAATCTTTCGAAAAATTCTGTGCCATAAAAGTTAGGTCTCCTTTTAGAACTTTTCTGTACTCTTTGACATTTTAATGCAAAACTATTGAGGTTATTTATTTAACCTTTTTCAAACTCTTCGACTTTATTAAATGCAAGATTTTTAACGTCTTCTTGTTCTCAGATCAAAATGCAATGACTTACGTTCGTTTGTTACCTGTTTTGTTATTTAATTTTACTTCCAATGTTTTTTCTCATACTTTTTATGTTTTTGTCTTCACAAAAATTTAATTATTATTATTATGATAAAAAAAAAGTATAATTTAATCGCGTATTTATGTATTTTAGAGTACGTAGCTTTAATTTTAGTCTTTTCATCCAGTATTTTAACCGACTGTGGAGTGTTGAACCTTAGTTAAAAGTGTTGGTACAAAATTTTAGAAATTTCCGTATAGCATTTTTGACTGTTTTATGTAAAAATGTAGAATTCTTACGAAGATTGGTTCGCATAGTTTAGTATTGTTTACCTCATGAGTTGTAGGAAATAAATGAAAATATACATATATGATGCATTTTATTTTCACACACATTTTCTACCGCGATGTTGGCATACGGCCTACCTGATGGTAAGTGGTTGCCAGACCCTTGAAATATTCAGAGGGGTGCAGTATGAGCACCGAACGGGTCCATAGGTGACAAATCCTAATACAGTTCAAGAAACCTTACTTACTGCAAATGAAACTACCGTAGAGCCATTAGCCACCTATTTTCACTTTCCTATAAAAACTATATATTCGGGTCATATCAAAACTGTATTATACTTACTATAATATATCCTCACGCCTTCCCACAAGGGTTCCCAAAGGGGTGGCAGAGGTGTATAGGTAAAACCCGCCTTTCCGCCAGAGATATATTTTAGGTGCCAACGTGACAGATGGCGAGTCCATCGCCGTTACTCAAGCACGACGCATACGCCTTTGAATTGCTTCTCAGACGTATGCAGGTTTCCTCTCGATGTTTTCCTTCATCGTAAAGCTCGTGGTGTGACTAATCACTGTACTTAAGTTCAGAAAAACTTACTACCTTTAATATTAGATTGACACGGAAAAACACAAATATATTGCGTTGCAGGCTCTCCCCAAAACAGCCTCAAATAATACCATAAATCGCAATTGGAAGGTGAATATTATGATACACCTCTGCCTACCCTTTCGGGGACCATTGTGGGAATCGTGAAGTTATGATATGATATATTTTTCTTTAATCATCTTGTAGCCTAATTTTTACACAAAGATCTGGTATATTTACGGTTATACGCGTACTCATTGACAGAGCGTAAGACATAAACACTTGTTTATGGGTTGTTTATGGACGTGACATCTCGTTTAATCCGACGGCTAAAGATCTTAAATGTACTTATTAAAAATACCTTGCGACAGCACACAAATTGACTATGAAAACTGTCCGCAGCGGGAATGAGAGAACATACATATCACGCCGAGTCCCTAACGGGGTAGGCTTACATGTGTCTTCGCTTCGTCCACATTCATCAGGCTCTTCATACATGCTCGGCGGATTCAAGTACTCTTGACGTTCCCGTCCTTCAGTGTCCGATCGATTTGATCTAAGTAGTTGGAACGTGGTCTTCCGCTGCCTCTTTTTACACACACTTTTGCTTTGTTTATCTGTTTCGTCAATATTTCTTCGCTCATTCTTTCCAACGTAACATGCCTTTCTTCGTCTTACAATATCTCCTCGCTCAAGCCTGTTGTTTTGCGAATCAATCATTGCGTATTCGTTCTAAGATCGTTTGCTCTGCACATTTTTCGAAGAGTTCGCATCTCAACTGCATTTAAGCAATTTTTAACGAAGTAGGACTGTAAATTAAAATAGAATTGACACTCTACTTACACTACAGAAGCCGTGGTGGCCGAGTGGTTCGAGCAGTTGCCTGCGATGCAAAGGTCGCAAGTTCGAATCCCGACTGTACCAATGAGTTTTTTCTGAACTTAAGTACAGTGATTAGTCACGCCACGAGCTTTACGGTGAAGGAAAACATCGAGAGGAAACCTGCATACGTCTGAGAAGCAATTCAAAGGCGTATGTATAGTCGTGCTTGAGTAACGGCGATGGACTCGCCATCTGTCACGTTGGCACCTAATATACCTCTGGCGGAAAGTGGGTGTATGGGTATTACCTATACACCTCTGCCTACCCCTTCGGGGACCCTTGTGGGAAGGCGTGAGGATGAGGACTTACACTACATAACCCTTTTCTAGAGACTATGGTGAAATATATTATACATATTTTATAACAAAGTCTTTCGCATCGGTCTATCTCCCAGCGATAAGCTCGAAAACTATTAAACGGATTTACACGCGTTTCACCAATATAAAGTGTGATTCACGAGAATGGTTTAAGTACAATTTGAGGTTTTGAGTGTATTAGTTGAAAGATAAGCGACCCTACCGCAGACTAAAACATGTGTGCAGAATATATATAGCGCTATCCACGAAGACGCGCCCCACCAATTTCTGGTCGAGGGAGTCGCGGGATTCTGGGAGGGATATGACCCAACTCTATTTATTAATTGTAGTGTGCGTGTGCACTCATAGGTAGTCAGTGTGTACCGATAATACTCTACATTAGTGGAAGGTTGCACTTTCACTTTAAACTTTATGGAAGAATAGTGGGGCGCGTCTTCGCGGATTGCACTATCTATTGTTATACTCTACTCCCCATGCGAAGCCGGGACAGGCCGCTAGTATATATATTTATAATAACAGTTTATTTTGGGGATATATATGACGATGAGAATCTATGAATTTTCTGAATATAATATTATATTGTTAAGAAACGGGTCGCTAGGAGCGATCTAGTTACTTCCCTTATTGTGTAGGATGGGCTGAGCCATTCATGCTATAATTCAGGAATGCGGAGGCACGCATTGACGTTACGTAACCGAACATCTGCTTCACGTCATAAATATATAATGTGACGTCATTACATTCTTGCATTATGTAATAATGATATTAATAGATATATATAATATATATAATAATATATCCTCACGCCTTCCCACAAGGGTCCCCGATGGGGTAGGCAGAGGTGTTTAGGTAATACCCACACACCCACTTTCCGCCAGAGGTATATTAGGTGCCAACGTGACAGATGGCGAGTCCATCGCCGTTACTCAAGCACGACTATACATCCGCCTTTGAGTTTCTTCTCAGACGTATGCATGTTTCCTCTCGATGTTTTTCTTCTTCTTTATTAATCACTGTACTTAAGTTCAGAAAAAACTCATTGGTACAGAACATCATGAATAGATATGTACTTTATAATTGAAGGCGAGTTCGAGTAGTTGTTAGCAAACCAATGAGTTTTTTTCTGATCTTAAGTACAGTGATTAATCACAACACTAGCTTCACGCTAAAGGAAAAAAGTAAGAGGAAGCCCGTATACGTTTAAGAAGAAATTAAATGACGTATACGAGGCGTGCTGGATAAGCGGCGATGGACTCGCCATCTATCACGTTGGCATCTAAATTTATCTTCGGCGAAAATAGAGTGTATTACTACCTTTTTCTTACCCCTTCATGGGACCCTTATGGGAAGGGAGTATGTATACATATTCGTAAGATGAATAATGTATATGAATTTTTAGAATTACATTCTGAATTTCAAAATAAAGATTAATTTGAAAGGTCAAAGGAATATTTAAATGTTATAAGTTAGAAACAGCAGCAGGTTGCAGGTATGCAGGTTTACCGCTCAATACTTTCCTTTACCAATCGGGGCGTGATCACAATGTTCAGAAAACTTTAAGAAAACACCTCATTGGTACATACGGACGGGACTCGTGTCTGCAATTTTAAGTTTGCAAATTACTTCTTATACCACTCTGCCACCATGATAAAGTCACTGTCGATCTATAAAGTTTATAAAAGCTATTTCCATATTCAATGAGCGTAGACAATAATGTCCACAGCTAGTAGACAAATTTCTCACAAAGGAGCGAGTGAGGAAAATACATTATTGCTTTCTGAGATATTCTCTACGTACACAAAGGCATTAAGCTAACGTGCTCAGCATCTAGGCTGGACATCTCACTACAATTGACAGTATCTTTAATGGATTCATATAGTAGCGCCCGGAAGAAACGAAATATGTTTATAAATCTAAAGAGAAGTACATAAAGATGAATAAATAAATAGCGCGTTCTCTCTGCCTACCCGTGTGAGACTCGATGATATGTATGTATGAATAAGAGACAAAGGAGGTCCACGTTCCAATCAACTCATAATATTACCAAACATTAAGGTTGGGAATGTTAAAAGAAAGAGGTCCGTGAGTCTATAGAGAACTGGCGTCCTTTCCGTTTTGCCTTGTCGTGAAGGCGTGATGATAGGATGTGTTTGTAATGCACCTTTGATCTAAACTGGGTGTCATTAAAGCTTTAAGCACCCAAAGGAAAGGTTGGTAAAAAAATTGCTACTAGCATTCCTGAGCGGCGATATTTCCAGCAAGATAACTATTTATAGTACAACGTAATGTATATTATAACCACTATTTGCTCGAAACGTAACATTCCGGACGGGGGGGCGGTTGTCCATTTGACCATTGGTTTCGTTTATATTATTTTGTTGGCGTTGGCAACTAAAATAAATCTCTACCTCTACTCTCCCTCTCTCTCTACTCTACCTATCACCTCTTTGGGGACCCTTTTGGGAAGGCGTGAGGATAGATCTATACTATTATAATTATATATATATATTGTTTTTATTTTTAATATTATAAAGAGGAAAGATTTGATTATTTTTTGTTTGTTTGTATTGAATAGGCTCCGAAAGTACTGGACCGATTTGAAACATTCTTTCACAATTGGAAAGCTAATTCACTGACTGACACTGACTGACAAAGGCTATATTTTCTTGTATAAATAAGATCTTATGGCCATCCATACGAAGCCGGGACGGACCGCTATATATTATAAAATTACATTTATATAGAAGAAATAATTAAAAACTGTTTAGACAATTATTAAACCACGATTCGATTAGCATATTTTTTTTAACATATTTGCTTTCAAGTTTTTTATTCATCTTGGCAACTACCATGCAGTACACACTTTTATGCATGAGAGCCGTATTTGACCCTCTTACGCACAATCTACCCAGTATCATCGCGCAATTAGCATAATATTAAATAAATAGGTTCGTCTTGTATTGGTCACACATAGCAGGAATACAAATCTACTTAGGAGCAGTGCTAATGCGTTATCAGTAAAGTACAAACATCAAAATCCTTTTTGGTTTTCTTTATATTTAACACAAGTAAAGTTGTCAAAAATACAGGCGTCTTTGGATCAAGTGGAGAATAGCAGACCTGCTCCTCCCCGCGCACCGACGGATCGATGCTCGCGCCTGCGCGCCACAACATTCAGTATTGAATGGGCTCATTCATAGAGCAACTGGTGCTTTTAGAATGAACTGTACGATACCTACCTATGGCTAAGAGGACTTATATATTATAAACGTAGGCGTAGACCGCGCTGGACGCAATTTCCACATGATTGATTGAATAATATTTGTGGGATAGCTTTTCGAATTGGTTTTTCAAAGTTGTAATGGTATGTAGATTAACTTTTAGAGTTAAAAATGAATTTATAAATTGACGTACCCTTGGTCCCGATGTTGATCAGGCTGTACTATGGACTGTACTATGGACTTATAGGTCCAGTAGAAGGACTTAGTAACAAAATTATGCAAAACATAAAAGGAGCAAAGAACAGTAAACCGATTCGTTAACGATTAATTTATTTAAGTTTTACCTTTATCAACCATTTGTCTTTTATCAGTAGAATAAATAAAAATCTATATTATTTACATACATACATATGATAACGCGGAGTCCCTTTCGGGGTAGGCAGACACGCTACGATGCCAGTATTCTCTAAACTTATAGAGCTCTATTCCTTCACTCACTCTGTCACTCATTCATATCATTCATCAGTCTCTTGACGTTCCCATCTTGTATATAAATGTTGTTATTGACTTTTATATAATAAAAGCCGCAAAGGGTATCTTCAATCGAAATTCCTAGAATTAGTACGATAAATTATTATTATAAAATGTTAGTAGTACTATAAATAGAAATATAGCCTTTCACAACATCCCACATGACTATGTGGGAAGTCGGAAAAAAATACATCGCAAGTATGGAACTTAAGAATGATCGTGCCTTACAAAAGTGTGGAGTGAGATTTACATCCCACGCCATGTCAGGAATATCTATATATAGATAGCCTCGACGTGTTGACTAGCTATTCACCGCGATTTCACCCACGTAACATTTATTCTCATTAGTACATATTTTTCAGGAATAATACATATATAATACTATATATGTAAATCCAGCTAATAATCTTTGTCTGTCTCCAAATTTCATGTAATTCCGTTCAGAAGTAATTTTGTGAAAGCGGAACCAAAAAATCCTGATAAACCTTCCCATTTATTATATTGCAGAGATTAGAGAGTTATTTGAGTAGTTTCAAGTTTTTTTCATTGATTGACGTTTGACGCAGTGTCGGTTTCTAAGGTATCAAGGAGAAATTCAAGTAAGATTGGTATCAACGGATTTTTCCGTTCGAAATTTGAGCTCGGTGGAATCAAACAACGTCGAATTTTACCACGTCTCGTTTCTCCAGTTACATAAGATCGCGGCCTACGGGCATTACTGCGAGGTAGTGTTGTGTGTGTACTTTAAGAATGGTTTCCACAGAAAATATCTCTCTGCAGGGATTGGTCTCGGTTAAGTAGCAAAGAATCACGATACGAGAAAAAAAACTGGTTTTGCTGTTAGCACAATTACTTCATCCTACATTACATATGCTTTTACATACGCTACCCTACTTTCTCGATGATTTGATGATTTCGTGATACATAATTAAGATTAACGTAGGTAGGTAGGTATATTATATTTCTTTTATTTTTGGTGTTATTGCTTATATGCTTTCAGATTCGGGAAGGCTTGAAGGTACATTATACAATAAACGTAGGATAGCAATCATACCTTAATTTCGTCCAGTGGAAACGATTGTGGAAAAGGAAAACAAAAGTACTGTTAATGTAAAACATAGGTTTATAGTTTTAATTCCAGCTGACTGATGAGGCAGGACGAGATGCGACCCTTGCCACAAGAACCCATTAAAAAAGTTTACTTGCTCTTTTTTTAATTATCATTTTCACCATTGATGGGCTTTGGTCGCCGATAGTTTAAGTCACCGGATAATTCTAGGTTAAAAATTCAAACCTTCGAAGAACTTAGGTGCAAGGCCAAGGTGTAGAAACACATAGACAGACAGACAAAAATAAAATATTTTGCGTTCTGATACATGATATTTTTTTCGTATTTCTTGAACATGACATTGTAGTACAGACGTAGGCAAAGAAAGTTATACTATATGTATATTACTTATCAAGGGTTACCAGTTAGATTTTTTTATGAGGCAAGAAATCATTGACATGGACACACGGATTTTGGTCGTCGGCCGCTGTACACTTAAAGTACTTAATTGATTTGTATGAACACGAGTATTTGTACCTTAGTCTTGGATGTCCTATGTATTTATTTATACATACATATATATCATCACGAGTCCCTTGTCTAGTCAACATAACACAAGCTTTGCTTATTTTCGGGCTATGACAATTGGTGTGGAATTGTTCCAAGATGTTATTTATTTGTATATAAAGTTAAGCAAACCTAGGCAGGTTACATATTTGCGGCATTTGCGGCTCTCTGGGGCCTTGGTGTCCTGAGGCTCACCATCTTTTTAAAGAGGTCTCGCGCCGTCTAGTCGAGACCTCTCGTGACAGGCGGGCTGGAACATATCTCGCTCAGAGAATCAGCATTGCTATCCAGCATGGCAATGCTGCTAGTCTTCTTGGCACGTTGCCTCGGGATACCGATTTGGGACAAATATTTTATCTGTAAGTAGATAGTTTCAACTGTTCTTTGTAAATATTATATTCTTATTTCTGTAATAAAAATTAAAAAAAAAGCTAACCTTAATGGTTCACTCCGATGCTTTTAATGAAAAACCGTGGTGGCCGAGTGGTTCGAGCAGTTACCTGCGACGCAAAAGTCGCAAGTTCGAATCCCGACTGTACCAATGAGTTTTTCTGAACTTAAGTACGGTGATTAGTCACACCACGAGCTTATAGCTTACGAGTATAGATGTCCAACTGCTGGAAAAAGCTCCCCCCTTCTCTCCCTCCCCCCCCCGCAACCGAGTGCTACTTTTTTACCAATTTCGCACCATTTTGCTTTTTCTTTTCCACGTCTGAGCGTCACCATTCAGGACAAGAATTTCATTTTTTACTTTACCCACCGTGTCTTTATTTATGACTCTTATCCTAAATTTAGTATTCCACCTTAACGAAGCCGCGCAATGAGCTCGTCATAAATTAGACGAGATAAAAAAGCCGCGTTGTATTTAAAGCTTTCTAACTTTTGAAATTAAACTTACTCCCCGAGCACTTGAAGGGGGCTAAATAATAATGTAGTAATTATATATATATCCTCACGCCTTCCCACAAGGGTCCCCGAAAGGGTAGGCAGAGGTGTATACCCACACACCCACTTTCCGCCAAAGGTATATTAGGTGCCAACGTGACAGATGGCGAGTCCATCGCCGTTACTCAAGCACGACTATACATACGCCTTTGAATTTCTTCTCAGACGTATGCAGGTTTCCTCTCGATGTTTTCCTTCACCGTAAAGCTCGTGGTGTGACTAATCACTGTACTTAAGTTTAGAAAAACTCATTGGTACAGTCGGGATTCGAACTTGCGACCTTTGCGTCGCAGGCAACTGCTCGAACCACTCGGCCACCACGGCTCTACTAATAATTATACGCCTATTTTCTTCACGCCTTCCTACAAAGGTTCCCGTAAAGGTAGGTAATGTGTAAGTTGGTACCCACTTTCCGTCAGAGATATATTTTTGTATGCCAACGTGACAGATGGCGAGTACATCGCCGTTTCCACGTAAAGCTCGTGGTGTGACTGAAAGAGTAGTCTCCTCAAACGAAAATACATGTTCGAATCCCGACTGTAGGTACCTACTAATGAGGTTTACTGAAATTATTTAGTGATAAGTCGCACCACGACCTAATCAACTTTGGTAACCGTTGGTAATCGATTACCATAATGCGGGCCAAATACTTGTTTGCCACTTTTAGTGCGATAAAAAAGCATACTTGAATTGACCTTAAATGACCTTAAATCTTTCTCAAAGAATCGTTATTATTATTTTAGAAATAATATACATCTGTATCTTGTGAGGACTAGGACTGAGTGCACATCAATGACAAAACCCATGGTACAGTGTGCTCTTATAATCCGTGTGTGTCTTACAATGAGACAAAACTAATCGCACTTAGTGTCAAACCAAGTGTGTTAGAGACACGTGGGTGGGTGCGGCCTTCGGTGACATTTTCAATAAATCCCTCGGGATTAATTTCAAGATGTAATCATAGCTAAGATTACTTGGTCTTGTGGTCGAACTAATGAAGAAATTCCTTAACTACGGATAGCATAATTATTACACTTAAGTACTGCCTAGATATAAATAATAACTATTTTATTTTATCCTCACGCCTCCCCACAAGGGGTCCTTCACTGAAGGGGTAGGGGGTGTATTTTGAGTTAGTTATTATTTACTTTTACTACTAGTTTATAGGTGTATAGTAAATAATAACTACCTGAAATTATGATGCGGTTCAGCCCGCGAAAATTTTTATTACAAATGTTTCATTTTCTAAATTAAAAAACAACCAATGTATCTAACGGATAATCTATCTTGGTGCCATATTTCGACCAAATTCGTTCAGCCATTCTAGCGTGATTGAGGAACAAACATTCTCACAAAATTTCACATTCATATCTGCAGCGTCACCTATTGAGTCCAATTGTGAATATAAAACCAACTTCTACGACATGAATTGACAGACCAAACTAAGCGAAGCTTGTACTATGGGAACTACTACACTATTCTCTATATTACGAATATCTCCCCTGAGGGGGTAACGAACCCACTGCCTTTTTCTATCTTATAATATATGTAGTCTTATAACACGAGGGGTATAGTTAGATTTTTGGCCCTACGCGAATTCTGTCACCTCTCGAAGAACTTCAAAAAACTTTAGTTTCATATTCAGGAACACACAACTGAAATTATATAGCAGTAGTAGTAAAATATTAATTACAGCTCTGCCTACCCCTTAGGACTAAAAATTGTGTGATGTTAAAAATGAATATTACGTAAACATACTTATGACTATTTTATGTTGAGGACCATAACTACACTGTAAAATTAATAGCCCCCAAGCAATGCCAAATGTGGGAGCCAGATATTCATTTATAATTACAATTTCAAAATCACATGGAATTAAGTTTAGTATTTATTTTTGGAGCGCACAAACCCACAACAACTTACGTAGCTAGACGGATATAAAACCACAGACAACTATTTCCTATGTATAAATCGCTATAGTAATGTATTCATGTTATAATCACAGCCATTGTCAGTCTTACTAAAGGCTTAATTGAATACTAACTTTAATACAGTTAAATAACAAACAAACCTAAATGCCCATTATTTAAATTGTGACGCAAATTCACTTTGTGTAACGATGACGTTAGTAAAACACACGCATCATGGAATTCTACCTAAGTTTTATTGAAATAACTTCAAATTTGCCTGTGAATAGATTATAACTCATTCATAAAATCTATTCATTGTCAGCATATTATTTATCTTGAGATCTCCAACATGCTTTTATTTAACTGTATTATATTTTTAATCTCAAAACTGTCTATCTCATAACTACTAGATTACACAAACTAGTAACTCTTGTCGCGCAAGATATAAGCTTTTTACTAATAATAATATATCCTCACGCCTTCCCACAAGGGTCCCCGAAGGGGTAGGCAGAGGTGTATAGGTAATACCCACACACCCACTTTCCGCCAGAGGTATATTTGGTGCCAACGTGTACAACGAAGGCGTGTAATATATGTAATAAAATCACATTTATCATTAATTCGAAGCCGTTATGGCCGAGTAGTTGCCTGCAGCATGCAAGGACGAATCTCCACTGTATCAATGAGTTTTTCTGCACTAAAGTACAGTTATTAGTCACACCACGAAGTGCGGTGAAGGAAAACATACTGAAAACAGACCTGCATATGGTTAGAAACAAATCACAAAATATTATGCTTAAAATTCGCAATTGCCGCGTTGGCACCGAAAATATATTATCTCCGACAAAAACTGAGTGACCAGGTACTAAACACCTCTGCCTACCCTTTCGGGAACCTTTGTGGGATACGTGAAGACATATTACATAATCAAGCTAATGATCTATCTCTGTGCCAAATTACATCCAATTCCGTTCAGCCGCTCTGGCATGATTGAGTAACAAATATTTATAGTCTTGGTAAGATTACAAGGCAGGCAGTCTTGGTGGTAAGCGGTTACCGCAGCCTATGGATGTGTGCAACACCAGGGGTATCGTTGGCGCATTGCCGACTACAGAAATCGTTTCACACCCTTCTTGAAGACCATACAGTACTTTCCAGATAAAACCTCAATGGGGACTTCATTCCACAGCAATGGTAAGAAGTGTCATCACAGTGTGAATGAACTAAGTGACCATTTCTAGAAAATACGCTTACCCTCCCGGTGTACAACCAGCTTTAGGTGTTACACGTACCCAATAAGAGGTAATGTCGTCTCATTATGTCTTGAGCACGTCACGTGCTTGTTAAATGGAAAATTGGATGAAAAAATTTGTTTTAATTCTTGAACCAAACTTGACAGTTATTCTATTAATCTTTATTATGTATTAGTTTAGAGCCGTGAGAGCCGAGCGGTCGAGTAGTTGTAACGGCGACGGACTCGCCATCTGTCACGTTGACAGAAAATATTTTTGAACAAAAACTTGAAATATATCTCTTGCAGAAAGTGGGTGTGTGTGTGGGTGTGGGTATTACCACCTCAGCCTACACCTTCGGGGACCCTTGTGGGAAGGCGTGCGTATTAATTTTATTTCGCTGTCACACTGAAACCGGTCAAGAAATGAGGCATCTTTTTTAAAACTGTCATAAATTTTAGAGCCGTGGTGGCCGAGTGGTTCGAGCAGTTGCCTGCGACGCAAAGGTCGCAAGTTCGAATCCCGACTGTACCAATGAGTTTTTCTATACTTAAGTACAGTGATCAGTCACATCACGAGCTTTACGGTGAAGGAAAACATCGAGAGGAAACCTGCATACGTCTGAGAAGAAATTCAAAGGCGTATGTATAGTCGTGCTTGAGTAACGGCGATGGACTCGCCATCTGTCACGTTGGCACCTAATACACCTCTGGCGGAAAGTGGGTGTGTGGGTATTACCTATACACCTCTGCCTACCCCTTCGGGGACCCTTGTGGGAAGGCGTGAGGATATATTATATTATTATTATTATAAATTTTCTTAGCGAAGCTCAATAGCTGTTTGCAGCTAGGGTTAATGTATAAAATCTTGTACACCATTACACAGCACCCTGTATATATATATGATAGGGAAAATTTACTACTCATGTATGTATTTGCACATTTAATTCCATTATAAGAATATCTAAAAATAGACACGACCCACCCGCGAGGGCACTTGTTCAATTATTTGAAATATGACAGCAAATTTGATAAAATACGTCAATGAGAATTCCCTTAGGATAATTAACTCGATTAATGAGCTCCATTTAAGTGGCCGTATTCTATGATTAATATTTTGTGTCTTATAGCGATGGTAATGGAGATCAATTTCTGTTGCTTTACTTAAACACTTCGTTTGAGTAACCTTAATTTTTTTTTAGAATGTGGAAAGATGACGAAACAGATATACAATGCGATATGTTTGCTAGAAGAGACATAGGTAGTCCAACTACCTAGGTCAAATTGATCGGACACTCAAGGTTGGGAACGTCAAGAGTGCCCGCTTCAGGCGAGTATGAATGCAGAGACTGTTGAATATCAAGGAAGCGAAAGAGGTATGTTAGTCTAGAGAGAATTGGCGCTCTATTCTCCCTACCTACCCGAGGTGGGACTCGGCGCGATGAAAATATGTATGTATGTAATATTTTGACAAAGGGCGCCGGACAGTGAGCGCTTTCCGCATATGCAATAGCAGTGGCATCAATCGCACTTAAAGGATTTCGTACTGAGATTTTATCTACCAGTATTTGTATTTTTTTATTATTAAACTACCTGTTCCCGCGACTTCGTCCGTGTGGAATTAAAAAGAACATTCAGTTTCTAAAATAAAAGTAGCCTAAGCCTAAGTTACTCCTTTTTATATCAGCTATCTACCAGTGAAAGTCCCGTCAAAATCGGTTAAGCCGTTTCAGAGATTAGCCGGAACAAACAGACAGAAAGACAAAAATTGAAAAAAAAATATTTCGGTATATGTACCGTGTATACATCCATATGCAGTTAGTAAAAAGGTGATTTCGATATTACAAACAGACACTCCAATTTTATTTATTTGTACGATACTATATATATACTAGTACGATACTATAGATGTATAGATTTTGAACCTCGTTTAGTCTATCCACTCAAAAACTACCTCTAAGGCTTCTTCCACGTTTAAAGGCTCTATCGGCGTATTGGAAGGTTACATCACCATTAATTATTTTTTCTGTGTATTTAACTTGTTAGATGTATAATCATATATGAAGTTACTTAAGTACAGTGATTAGTCACACCACGAGCTTTACGGTGAAGGAAAACATCGAGAGTAAACCTGCATACGTCTGAGAGGAAATTCAAAGGCGTATGTAATCGTGCTTGAGTAACGGCGATGGACTCGCCATCTACGGCGGTATGTGAGTTTGTAGATACTACCTACACACCTCTGCCTACCCCTTCCGGGACACATATAGCAAGACGTGAATATATAATATATTTATATATGTGACTATATAATATTACTAGCCGTGCTCGCGACTTCGTCGGCGTGGACGGCTTTTTTATCTTTCGTTAAGTGTTTTTTTTTTCATAAAAAGTATCCTATGTTACTTCTAATACCTCCAAGAATATGTGTACAAAATTGTATGATGATCGGTTAAGTAGTTTTTACATGAAAGCGTAACAAACAAACTTACATCCAC
>JACCPG010008445.1:0-10498 GCA_016069955.1 Drepana arcuata | reverse complement strand
TGTCCCGCCCAGCTTCGTCCGGGTGAAAAAGTAAAATTTCCTGAAACACGATCGAAGCGCCACCTATCGGGTCCAATTGTGATGTAAGCTATTCTTTCTTTTAAGTTAGATCAAACTGCATACGGTGTGCAAATTTGATTGAAATCGGTTAAGTAGTTCAGGAGCTCATCGTGGACTTGATTGCCATAAAAAAGGTTATAGTGAGTCAAACTTTTTAGAACTTTTAAAGAGGAACAATTCCCTCATACATGATATTTTCGTATCTTAAACCGTTTACGCAGCGTACGCAACGGAAGCTCTAAAAAAGGAATATTTTTTCCCGTTCTTGCAACAATTTTCATTTATGCTTCGCTCCTATTAGTCGTAGTGTGATGTTATATAACCTAAAGCCTTCCTAGAGAAATTGACTATCCAACACAAAAATAATTTTTCTATTCCAACCAGTAGTTCCTGAGATTAGCGCGTTCAAACAAACAAACAAACTCTTCAGCTTTATAATATTAGTATAGATACCGGATATAAATTGTGAGATTGAAGAGAGGTAGGGCATAACGGATTTTCCGTTCGAATTTGGAGCTGCTCGACTGGGGCAGGACCTCAAAAATTTTGTTTTTTGGCAACGCGCAAGTGATACTTAATATATATGTATTCCCACTAGGATGCCCGAAGGGATAGTCAGAGATGTATAGGTAGTACCCACACACCCACATTCCGCCAGAGATATATTTTAGGTGCCAATGTGACAGATGGCGAGTCCATCGCCGTTACTCAAGCACGACTATAGATACGCCTTTGAATTTCTTCTCAGACGTATGCAGGTTTCCTCTCGATGTTTTCCTTAACCGTAAAGCTCGTGGTGTGATTAATCACTGTACTTAAGTTCAGAAAAACTAATTGGTACATTCGGGATTCGAACTTGCGATCTTTGTGTCGCATGCAACTACTTGAACCACTTGATTATTTATACATTGTCGGTCTTATGGATTGCCTGAATATATGACCAATGACTAGTCTGAAAATATAATTGACTGCATAAACGGAAACGTTCCAAATACTTGTTTCGATGAACCTTTCGTTACTAAAAATGCATAAAATGCCGGCACGGCATATTGAATTCGTTGTCCTTTTGAAGACCTTTTGAGATGTACAGTATACGTACTAAATTATTTACGGCTCAAGGGTGTGATAAACAAACAAAAGTGGAGACTGCTACATGTTTTTGTAAATAAGACATACTTCTTTTACACCTTTAGAATTTCTAAGACGTACGTTTACGCGTCGATCTTGTGGGTTTGATGTTGCCCATATATAGATTTGACTCTAAAGAATCCAAACGTAACGTTTTGTGTTGCGTTAAAATAGTAACTTCGAGTTCGTAGGGCACCAGAAAATCGCAACAGTAAAGTACAAACGCTAGTAAAGTAGCAGTAAGCTAATAACTTGAGGATAGGAAATATACGTTCCAATCTTTGAAGGTTTTAATTCCGGTGGGCTTTAGCAATGACATTTTCAGATGTTGCACCAGGAAATTTTTGGTGAAGGAAAACATCCATAGGAAATTTGACAAGTCTGAAAAGCAATTGAAAACGATGACGACCTCATCATACGTCACGCTGATAATACAAATTATTTCTGGAAAAAAATGTGTTTTGGTACCTCTGCCTACTTCCATAGTTCCTAGGTATTAAAAAAAGTCTATATGAGCTTGGATCCTCGAAAAAAAGATTCCGTTTTGTGGTTTAACCGATATTGTAGACCTTTTTTTGCTTTTACGTTTGCTTGATGCTTATCCACACTAAAACTGTAAATTTATACGATTATTGTATGATAATGCACGATATATCATTAAACACAAACTTTGGTGGTGAGCATAAACCCCCTTTTGACTACGCCCCAAGTAAATATACATCGATGCTAAAATACATGCGAGAAATTTTGATGAGAAGGCAAGTTATGGGTCGCCGTTATTGGGTACTCGGTAAGTCAATGTCCAAGGCAGGCGAGACCCTAATATGGGCCAATTATCCGCACATCTTTACATATACTCGACGTATGACAATAGCCTATTGTACCCTCGCCTAATCGGCCTCTGAGATGCTCGGTTCTTTCAACTTCTTCTGGAATGCGTTTGGGTCATGTCTTGAAGGGAAATTTTTTGCAACCGGCGGGTCTTGATATTTGATTGTCATATGAAAGGTTTTTGATATTAATTCACCTACATCCTAATTATTTTTACTTCGCGCCTTCCCTCAAGGGTTTTCGTAGGTAGATGTGCCGTACCCAGTTTTCGCCGTAGATTTATTTTAAGTATCAACGTGACAGATGGCGAGACTAATGCCGTTTCTTAAGAACCACTATACATATGGACTGATGACGCTAAGCATATGAGATAGTCTTTGAATTTCTAATCAAACGTTTGCAGGTTTCCTCTCACATTTTTTATTCACCGTAAAGCTAGTAGTGTGATATCACAGTATTTAAGTTTAGAAAACTTATTGGTGCAGTCGAGATGCGATCTTGCAATGTTTGCGTTGCAGGCCAGCTACTCGAATCACTTGGCCACCACGGCTCCATCTAAGTTATTTTCTGTTCATATTCAACTATAGTTTCTGTTGCCATGGAAATGCGTTAAGTGTTAATAGGTAGGTTGAGATTTGCCTGCGAATATTTAGTTAACATTACTGATTTTATTTATCAGTATTTACGTTGTTATATATACGTTGGCACCTAATATACCTCTGGCGGAAAGTGGGTGTGTGGGTATTACCTATACACCTCTGCCTACCCCTTCGGGGATCCTTGTGGGAAGGCGTGAGGATATATTATAATTATTATTTACGTTTTGGGTTAAGTAGTTTTATGAAACTTTTTCGTAATTCAAATACATGAAATGTTCAGCTGTACTATATTCTGTGTGTTATATATGTTAGTTATTTTATAATATTTGTATTATATACCTTTTATGGCACGTTAAAACCTTATTCAATTTGTGAACATAAATATATATAAAATGTGATTTGCTTGAAATGTTATATACAAACCCGAATAATGTGACTTGTGGACTCTCATAAATCACGTCCTTGGATAGAGATAATTTATTACCCTTTTTTTGAATAAAAGAACGATAAGTTTATACATTCTTCTTTAGGGATGTACCTGATTTGCACATATATATATATATATATAGGTATATACAGATCTTCACACCCTCACAGTTAATCATTGCATTAATTTCTAATTTAAGCCAAAATCTGTAGAATTGTATATACCTATATACAATATAGGTATACATAATAAAATTAATTTTATTATCATAAAAAATTTATAAGACATATCTAGTATAGTAAACCTTTTTGAAAATCATACTTTTATGTGTAATAAAGTTTTGATAAATTTTGATTTCTATTAGGCTATCCGTGGATTAGCATTTTTGAAAGCATTAATGTGTAAATTAGTACGCTAGCCTAATGTGTAAATGTTAAAATTTATTGTTAAGTTTATGTCATCAATGCGCAATCGATACCCCTGGTGTTGCGAGCTTCAATCCAGTCCATCCAGTGGTAACCGCTTTCCATGAGGCGGCCCGCATGCTACTTTGCCACCTTAGTGGTAAAGAAAAGAAAAAAAAAATAAGCGATGATTTATCGTCAATCAGAGCGACAGTCATTCCACTGAACGTACAAATAGAGTTGATCACAACAGTACAAAATCACGTTTACCAGTGGGTCAAGCACTGGTGTCAGAAACGTCAATATTGGACGTACTTTGACGCTGACATTTGGAAAAAGAACGCAAACTTTAATTTGGCATGTTCGTCATATGTTTGTGACACACCCGACCCTTCTCACATACCTACATTTAGCGAGTGAGTTTGAAAACTCTCCCCTGCAGCGTAGGTGGGCTAAAAATAAACACCCAAATTGACAGGATAAAGAATTGCTTAGACTTTAGTATATATAAATTTGGTTTACGAATTTAGTCCGTACGAGGTATATGTGTACTACGACTAAGTGTGGCAAACGGGCATATGGCCCGGTTAGTGGTAACCGGTTACCGTAGCGAGCAAAACCGCGCGTTGTCAACTTAATGTTGGGTGGCGTTGCCATGCTAGCATCATAATGAACGAACGGAGTTCTGGAAATCTTGCTCACTGCAATAATATACGCAAATCAATACGCTGCGATCTTGGAGTTCCTCGGTAATCTATAATTTTGAAAAGTATCGGTTGTGCTAACCCTGTATTTATGTAGATAGACAGAACTCCAGCCTTACTTACTCATTACACTGTTATTTATATTCTAGTTCTGCCTCACGAGTCACGGCTTTATTTGTGATGAATTCGTATATGGAATGGTTACCTGCTTCTCCACTCCCTTGGCTAGTAAATAGCATGATGATAGATAGAGATGATAGAGTATTTGGGCACAACTTAAAAAAGGGCAACTTATTTATTTTGTTCTATTATTATTTAATTATACCTATTTTGTACTTCTATTTTGGACTTATATCGGAATTGGAAGTAGATATTGAGATTAGCTCGTCGAAACAAACTTTTCATCTAAATATTTGAATATGTATAAAAACATAGTAATATGACCAGTAAGTATCCTATAACAAATGAAACAATGAGATGTTGATTTGGTCCCGTATTTGCTAATGTCAGACAGTAGTCTTTTATTTACTTTGTTGAGATATTAATGTGTACAACTCTTGAGGTCGGTCCCTCCGAGCTTGATAATATCGGCCAACTTTGCCTATTAATTCAGTCACAAATGATCATGCCGTAAATTGAGTACGCCGTTGTATTTCACTCGATTAGATCTGTGAGTAGTTATAGAAGTGGAAAACAATGCGGTTCAGATAGCTAATTACGGTTTCTTGTTCTTAATTTTCCATTTCGAGCAAATTAGTTTTATTTTCTTGTCATTTTACTATAGGATGAATGTAAGTACGATGAAAATATGACGAAGACGCGCCCTACTATAATTATACTTCCCTACAGTTTATAGTGTAAGTTTAACTTGCACTAATGTTAGAGTATTATCGATACCCACTGATAACCTATGAGTGCACACGCATACTACAGTTAATAGTGTCAGGTCATACTCTCCGCATACCGCGACCCCTTCGATTAGAAATTGGTGGGCCGCGTCCTAGTGGATGGTACTACTATAATAATCTTTAGTGCCATGTTTCATCCAATTCCGTTAAGTCTTTTGGAAGTGATTATGTAAGAATCATCCAAACATAATTAAAAACTTTCAAATGTTATGTATAAGAGAGGTAGGGCATAACGGGTTCCCCGTTCGAATTCGGAGCTGCCCGACTGGGGCAGGAGCTCCACTTTACCTTACTTAGAAGTCCGTAGCCAAATAACACAATTTTTTGTGTTGTGTTCCTACGCGGTGAATAAGGTTTCCAGTAATGAGCTCCTTGGGGAGGGGGGTGGATTGTAACATTGTGTTGGAAGCAGAGGGATTAAACCCATTATGCTGCCAACACACTATAACTCTCCGAACACAGAGTGGCAACGGGCAACTGATACTTCGGTATCGTGAGCGTAAATAGGCTACGGTAACAGTTTCCCATCAGGTGGGCCGTATGCTTGTTTGCCACTCTTGTTGTATAAATTTATTATATTAGTAGAATCCAACGCGAGTAAAACGCGAGACACAGCTAGTCTAGTAAAAATTGTAATGGTTTCATCTTTCCGGATCAATCCGATACAGTTGGTTACCCGATTTTGGCTGACTGCCGCCTGTCTTTCGCAACTTATTTCCCTGGGAAAGCGACGGGTTTTTCTAGAGAAAATATAAATAGAGGTAAGAACCCTTCCTGCCTCATTGGTTGATCGATTTGTGCGGTTGAATTTGGGTTCTCATCCTCCGTTGAATAAGTTTGTCGAGATATACTGTGGCGGATTTGATAATATAATCCGGCTATTTTAACATAGCGATGGAGTACTAATCTGTGACTGGACATTACGCTAACAGTGGTTCCGGTAATATAACATTATGGCAAGCAAAAACTAAGGAAAATGAGCGAGTGATAACTCTGATGTAACCGCTTGCCACCAGATAGAGACTTTTTAGATCACTTTAGTGTCTAATAAGGGAATTCTAACACCAAGCCCTGTTATAGACAGATTAAAGACAGTCAGGATACAGTCTATGTCATCATTAGTTTTAATTATAATTATTTATATTTTTTTATAAGTGACGTGGTGGCCGAGTGGTTCGAGCAGTTGCCTGCGACGCAAAGGTCGCAAGTTCGAATCCCGACTGTACCAATGAGTTTTTCTGAACTTAAGTACAGTGATTAGTCACACCAGGAGCTTTACGGTGAAGGAAAACATCGAGAGGAAACATGCATAAGTCTGAGAAGAAATTCAAAGGTGTATGTATAGTCGTGCTTGAGTAACGGCGATGGACTCACCATCTGTCACGTTGCCACTTAATATACCTCTGGCGGAAACTGGGTGTGTGGGTATTACCTATACACCTCTGCCTTCGGGGACCCTTGTGGGAAGGCGTGAGGATATTATTTATATTTTATTATCTGTACACGAATAAAATGGACCTATTTGTATTCTTAAAAAGTTATTTAAATAATAATAGACCGTTATTTTAAGTTATTTAAATAACAATGTCCAAATACGACAATGTACGATTGTAGGGAACAAAAACTCTGTACATAAATTGTTCCAACTGGCTTAATAAATAGGTATACTAACTCCATTCGTATTTCGAAAGCATGAACTAGCAGTAATACTAAAAGTACACGAATTATTTTCGCAAAGCTGAGCCGAGTTGAACTAGCGGTGCTTCTGAAAGTGTCAGAAACAGATGTTGGATGAATTTAATATAAGCTGCCTCGCTGAAGTGAATACTGCGACTTTTCTGAACTCTCGAGCTCAACTTCACTTCATATCTGCAGGCAAGTAATTCAAACTATAAGTTCTCTTTATACACCAAGGAACATAGAGAATAAAATCTGTTTTGACTCATCAAATGATTTATATTATAAGAGTAAAATTAATGGTTTGTTATTTAAACAGAATAAGAAAAACACAAGTTTAAAGGCCTCAAATCAAATCAAAAGACTTTTATTCAACATAAGGGATACAGGAAACAATTGATCGTCGCATACGAAACAAAAAACTAAAGTTGCCACCACGATAAATGTGATCGTTATGTAATATAAAACTAAAAATACATAGGTCTAAATGTATGTCATAATAATTATTGAAGAATTCATTTCTTCCATGCACCTTTGCATACGTGACGTTCAGTTTTAGTAGGTACACGAAAAATTTATCCTCGATTGTTCCATCAATTTGTAGAAGGTAAAAAATAATATTAGTTTATAATAGATTTCTACTTTTGATTGTAAACAAACTTTTAAGCAATTATATGCATCAAGCTGACACTTTTATCGATGGTAAAACTTCACCACTGTGTCAAAAAAATATAAGGCATTAAGTTTCCCGCGGTGCTTAAGTTGCTCGCTAGAAAAAAAACAAAGGCTTCCTTTCACCGCGATCACAATAGGCCCTCCAATAAATTAGATCCACGGGTAAAATGAAATAGGTGGTAAATAAAAGAGGGCAAATTTAAATAGGGAGGCGTCAACGAGCGTTCTTGTCGGCGTCAGTCAGCGTCACATTTCAAGATGGCGTCCGCATGGCGGCTGCCACTTTAGGCGGGAACGTGACAGGGGCTTACGATCAAAAACGAAATAGCAGATTTGTTAAATAATTCTGTATTAAATAATGTAATTAATTGTCTTAATACAAGTTTATGCTTGAATGCTTGTTATCAAAGCACCAACTGAAATATAGCACATAATATTAATGAACATCAATATCTTCATACGAGCATGTATGAGGGGACTGTAGGTAGGTAGGTATATATGTAGGTATGTATATTAATGAAAACAATTTGTTACGATGAAAGCATAGAGCTATATAGAGTAACATAGACATGATATCTCTCTGGGTGTACACATGTTCACGTTCAAGTGGCAACTTTTTGGTGCATGTAAATATAATGTATAAACAATTCTATAATATGATATCATGTATCCCAAAACTTTTATATTCAGTTAGAAAAGTTGTGCAGTCAAATTACCGCAAAACGTGAAGCAAAATTTCAGACACGAAAATATTTTGTATTATTTTTACTAATATTACAAAATATTAGTAAAGATAGTCTGGCACGTATTTTATCGTAGAATGGCGAAAATGTGCACGTATCTGCTCACAAATTGAGGCGATAATTGCATAACTCGTTATTCTCACAGATGAAATATACGTGCCGTAGACGCTTTGTCTTTATTTAAGCACATTAATTAGAAAGGTAGTATCTGTGTGGCAAATAACATTAAAACCGCAATATTAGGTTGAATGGAACGTGCCAAGGCGTACGTAATGGGTCTTAAATCATAAGCCTTGAGGAATTTGTAAGACTGCAGTGCGGGAACAATTATTTTGAACACTCATTTCGTTCGAATCCAAAAAAATTTATGCATGTATGAAGAGACTGATAAATGTGGACGATGCGAAAGAGGTATGTAAGTCTAGACTCTAGAGTAGGCAGTAGATATATATATATATACCCTCACGCCTTCCCACAAGGGTCCCCGAAGGGGTAGGCAGAGGTGTATAGGTAATACCCACACACCCACTTTCCGCCAGAGGTATATTAAGTGGCAACGTGACAGATGGCGAGAGTAATAGATCTCTATTATGAATATATTATTTGATTCACACTATTCAAACTTATGCAGGTTTCCTCTCGATGTTTTCCTTCACCGTAAAGATCGTGGTTTTTGAACTTGAGACCTTTGTATAGCAGGTGTCTACTCAAAGCTCTCGGCCAATACGTAAGACATCATTATGAATAAAATTATAATGACTATGTGAATCGAAGCTACGGAACTTCACAAACATATTATAGAGTTCTGACAATATATTACAAACGAGTGATTTCTCGGAATCCAATTTCCAACAGCAAGTTTGATCACTAGGCTTAACCTCGGTATCACGGCCTGATCTTGAAATGCGCTCTTCACTCGGCTCTACAAAGGTGAGTTAGGCAACTTCTATAATGGGTTATCCTTCAATACCAACTCCCTATTTAATTATAGTATTATCAAGTCCATTGAAGACTATTTAGTTAAAAGATATTTTATTATTAAGGTCTTCTATTTAGTTAAATGAGAATATAATCAAACTGAATAGTTTTTAGACTAGTATTCAAAAGCGGCGAGCATATATGAAGAGACTGATGAATGTGGACGAAGCGAAAGAGGTATGTAAGTCTTAAGAGAACTGGCACTCTACCCTCTCTGCCTACTCCGTTAGGGACTCGGCGTGACGATATGTATGTATGTATGTATGAATAGTTTTAGTGTGAACGAACTGGACTAGAATACTCAACCGGATTTTTCGAAAATCGTTGTGCATTTCTTCACATCTTCTCATATAGCATCGCTAACGTGATAGATGCCAAGTTTATAGCTTGGACACGCCTATGCACCTATCCTAAGCAGATTTTAAATGTCCTATCAATCGTATGCAGATTTCCGCACAATGTTTTCTTTCACCGTACATGTTGTTTTTTATTGAAATTCTTTCACCGTAAATGTTTTTTACATAAATAATAGACGAAACCGCACGACAGAGCGTAATACATAATGGCTTCTTAATTGCATTTAAATAACTTGTGTGAATCAATCTTTGACGTCAGTCGTCTTTGTATTAAATTCACTGTGTATAGCAAGTTTTTTTTATCAGGTCAACGACTAGGTACGTTGCGACATTAAAGGTAATTTAAAACAAAGCTACATTTCCGCCTTATACTCTATCTATTAATCACACTTTTTTTTATATAAATACTGAACTTCACAGCCGTCCATCGTCGTAAACACTCGGGGGATTTCAATATTCGAATATTTGAGTGTAATATCAATAATATTCAAGTATTGGCACCAACATTCCATTTGCGACAGGAGTACCTTCGCCCAGTTAAGTGAAATCTCTCGTGAGGCTCTCATTCGCTTCCAACGTGAGGTATACACAGGGTTAGAGTTTTGAGAGAGGGTTGAGAGGTCTGTCCCGTTTATTCGTTGGTTACGTAGCCCCAAATGGGTTAATCGCTCGGAGACGTCAGCAGCATCTGCACCTGACGGACTGAATTACGGTATAACAGCTGTAATGCGTTGCTACAAAAAGCACCGGGCACACATTTGCAACTAAATTGCCAAGTTGTACCGTGATTTATACTGTACAACTCTGTAACGTACTTGTATGTTTCGCCTTGACTATCTCTTAAATCAATTTTAAAATAATACTTACAACTTACATACATACATATCATCACGACGAGTCTCTAACGGGGTAGGCAGATAGAGAAGAGTGCCAGTTCTCTCTAGACTTCGATCAAATTCATCAGTCTCCTCATCATACTCGCCGGTTTTGAGTTCTCTTGACGTTCCC
>JACCPG010008444.1:0-29689 GCA_016069955.1 Drepana arcuata | reverse complement strand
ACATTATCGTCAAAATCATAATTATGCCGCTCACAAACATTCCCTTTAAACATGATTGTCTCCAGTTAACACCCGTATTTTCCCACGTTGCGTATGTAGGCCATTAATAAATGAAATAATTACTTGTTACAATATCTTTGTCGGTATTGTTTGTACCACATGTAATGTTATGGAAATGCTATCATTATGCACAGTCCTCTTCGTGTTTGTCTAGCCAGCGTATTGTCGGTGTATTTATAAATAAACGGACGGAGGTGCCTCGCGAGCGATGTTTACTTGTTTATTTCAAGTTCATTGTTTTACATCGAGGTTGTTGCTTAAAGGGCTGCACCACATTCGACCGGTGAGGATCGCTGTGGTTCCAAATAATACACAATGTAGCGTTCTACACGAATAATGTAAGAGGAAAGAATTGAATGTTTTCAAGTTTGTAAAATTGTATGTAATGAATATACAAAAAACAACTCCAAGCACTTTTTTAAAATTCATTGGCTTAACTTTTCAAGGAATCTGGAATAAGACATATGTATAGCCTCACGCCTTGCTACAAGGGTCCCCGAAGGAGTAGGCAGAGGTGTATAGGTACCCACACATCCACTTTCCGCCCAATATATTATTATAAGTGAAATTTCTTCTGAAACGTATGCAGGTTTGCTCTCGATATTTTCCTTCATCGTAAAAAGCTCATGGTGAGACTTATATACTATACTAAAGTTCAGAAAAACTCATTGGTACAGTCGAGGTTCGAACTCGCAATCTTCGTGTTGCAGGCAACTTCTTTAACAACTCAGCATCCACGGCTTTTTTTATATGTGTAAAGCCAGTAATAAATCTCAGTGTCAAATTTCATACAATTCAGTTCAGAAGTTTCGCTTGAGAGATGAACAAACATCCTCAAAACATTTCGCATTTTATAATATTATTAGTAGGATAATATGGTCTCTCACGATTATGTTTTGTATTATACAAATAATTGCACAACAGTGAAGTAAATTCTTACGAAGATATATATGATCTCGATGAGTTTGCTCAGCTCTCATCTCTCCCGTTCTTACGACCCCACACGTCCGAACTCAGTATCTGGTTACTTGAGCTATTTTCAACACTGGCTTAAAAGCTCCCTCATATCGTTATTGACTTTAGTATATTTTACTTCATCATTGGGTTACGTCACAGTTACCAATCGATGTTTGTATAACACATACTGCTTTTAATGTTTTCAAATTATCTAATAGAGCTTTGTAGAAATATTTAGTCTTAAGTTTAATGTAATATCTCAATTAATTGGTATTCCTGTTGTAGGCGTCCATAAGCGGCGGTAACCGTTTACCATCAAACGGACCGCATGCTAGTTTCTCACCTCAGGGGTATTAATTATCTATTTCTTGGGTACACACGCTTTAATGTTCCTTCAATCATCTTCAATCTTTTAGAAAATACTTAAGCTTTACCACGAACTCATTGTTCTTCAAATGGGCATTAACATGAACTAAAAAACAAAATGTATAAACATATTTATCTATGTATACACCTGCACTTACAGGTTTCTGCCTAGTTCAGAGTCAGTTGGCTTCGTGTGAGATGATATACAGAATATTGTTATTAAATTGGCAAGGCGAGTTGTCCGCGCTAAAATGACGAGTTGCAAACTGTTCGTTAAGAAGTATTGCCCGGGGGAGCTCGAGATAACGAGCTTGCTACCTCATTTACCACCCTGATTGCTTATCTTTACAATTATCCGATCTATATCGCTGGACTTTGAAAAGTAGTTGGGCTGCCTTGATATACTTCGACCACGATTAATTCAACGTCCGCATTTCACGATAAGGCTTTTTATATTTGCGGTTTTGTAGGTGGTTTCAGTATATGTTGAATAAGTACATACATATATTTATAACAGGATGGAAAATGCGCAAGCATCTTCTTCATACATGCTGACTGATGAATGTGGGTGAAGCGCAAGAGGTTTGTAAATATAAAGAGTATTGGCGCTGTGCTATTACTGCCTACCTAAGGGACATGGTGAGGTTGTAAGTATGTACGTATGTATATACATAGTTACAATACTCAGGTAGATAGTCAATGCACTTTAGACTTAGTACTTCAATTTTATACTTAAGCGTCGATAGGTAGCGGTAGTCTCTTACCACCGGGCCGCGTGCTTGTTTGCCACATTAGCGTAAATGAAAAAAAAAATCTTTTAATTAACTAGTATTTAATACTTTCGTCTATGAAGTTGACCGAATGATTACGAATAGAGAAAAATCGCTGCTCTCGTGAGCTCACATAAAAAACCGATTAATAAGAAAATCTTCTAAATAATATTTATAAGACAGCGAGTGGGAGTTACTAATAATGAGAGTAATTTCAATGTTGGATGGCGGGTGGAATCACGAGCGGAACTTTAGAACCAAATCAGGTAAAAGGCTGAAGAGTCTGTATTACCATGTTAGCCGCAGCACACTTATAGCTCGTAGTAAGTTATCATTAGGCCGTAAACGGTTTGGTCCGTGGGTTATTTAGTAAACATATCGATGCTGCGTCGTGGCCGCTCGTGCTCGCTGCGAATCTGCGGCGAGAGGGTGCGTGACTCCGTCCGAGATACCCACTCCGATAGCCGCTGGCTATTTCCAAAGCACGATGGGTTTGAGACGGTAATTCTTAGCGCATGGACCACGCTTCTTTGAGAAATAAACGCGATAAGATTTCGAAATAGTTATAAAATATTCTCTCTCGGTGCTTAGAACTGATTTAAGGTTACGTGATAAAATAATTTAAAACTATAATATAACTTTATTTTTTGCCACCAAGGTCCCAAAAGGAGTAGGCATATTTTGACCGGAAATATATTAGGGTGCCAACGTGACTGATGTGCGAGTCCATTGCCATTTCTTAAGCAGGTACTTACAAGTAGTCTATGAATTCTTCGCAAACGTATGCAGAGTTCTTCTCGAAGTTTTCCTTCACCGTAAACACATATTTAGGTTTATATAGAAGAACTACATTCGAGACGCCGACAAGAGCCCAGCTCTTAAATTTGTAATGATGATAAGAGTATATCGCCGGAATAACGAATAAGGCTGGGAAATAATAGCGAGAGCAATGTGCTAATTGCCAAAACTAGCGATAATGAAGAGAAGAATGAATCGGAAATGTGCACTCATTCAGATTCACAAGACGATGGTGTTAAGAGACCCTGACACGGTAATAAAATAGGACTTAAAGCGCTTACGGAGCTACGATTATTTGAAACGACCCTACACAACGAGCTTACGTTCAAGTAAAACATATATATTTTTCCCACATTAATGTTTTTTGTATAATATGTGCAAGTGCCAAAAAATACTGTAACTACAAGTATGTTGCATGCGTAAAGTCAACATAAAGTCGTTATCCCACAATGGTCTCTGAGCCTATTACTACGATGTTTTAAGTGTGCGAAAGAGACTGTTGTATACGACGTCTATAAATCCATCTTAGTCCCACTTTCGTAAAACAATATCACGTTCTGGTAAGGTCTCTGGGGTGCAGTGGGCGTATATAAATGTGCTTTCTATGCGAAATAAATATTTTCGCCTATTCAATAAAACCTGCCTCGAGCGTTAAGCGAGTGTTCACGTATTGAGTTAGGATGCGATGTATCACGAGGAAAATATACTAAAGCTAAACAAACAAATATAACAAATGTCTTAAATTCCGTTGACTAATATAGTATGCCATTATTAAAGGGAAAATACTGCAAATCATTGTAAAGCATAATTCTATGAAAATTGTATAAAACTTCGTTAATTTCTTCTGAGCAGCTGCCCGATCAAAAAAAGTTGCATTTTGGATTTGCAATGCGAATTAGTGTAACCGCAGTTAACAATGTATATTTAGTTTTACAGTTAAGTCGGTCAGGACAAAATGTTTGACTAAGATTTAAAGCAAACTTCCTTAAAAGTTGAAAGGCGCACCAATGCCTTGTAAGAATCACTTTATTTTGGCCGTTAAACATCGTGATTCATTCTGGTCTAATAATAGCCTTACGATGGTTTAATAATAAGTCGTTAGTGTACAGAAGGTTTGGGTACAGTCATAAACATTAAAATAGTTTGTCAGAACTCAATTAGTCTCATAAAACAAAAGAGTTGGTGACATTGATATACTAAAGTACCAAACATCTTCGAATTTCTTCTCAAGCATATGCATAGCATATATATAGGTTACCTCTCAATGTTCCCTTCACCGTAAAGCTCGTGGTGTGAGTAATCACTGCAGGTACTTCAGTTCGAAAAAACTCATTGATACAGTTGGGATTCGAATTTAATATCTTTGTGTTGCACGCAACTACTCGAACTACTTTAAAGATATAGTATTTTAATCTTATCCTTGTGTAAGCAACGTACTTGCTTTGATGTAAAAAGTACAAAAGATAGAGTTTCCTGTGTCGTCGTATTTGAAATGAGAGCCGTAAATAGCGTATTGATATAACGATGTTATAAATATGGCTGAGTGTCCACTGAGTCACTGTTTAATAGATTAAATGGAACGCATTAATCCAGTGAAGGCGCGGGCTGCTCTCGGGTAGAGGACTTTTATTAGAGTCAATTACTCACATTGTCCTTTTGAGGGCTGTATGTAGGAAGGAACAGGCGTCGTTCCATTGTTTTAAGATCATGGAGAAAATTGTTCCACGACATTTCATCTATATGTATTTCGCACGAGCTTTACAGCGAAGGAAAACATCGAGGAGACCAGGAAAAGAGGAAAAATCGTTTAAGTTGCCACTTTCTAATTTCATCTTCGGTTTGAACTGCAGGTAGTCGACTAAACCGATGAGTTTTCTGAAATTAATTATTGTGATTTACCACGCGCGTTAGTATAACGGTTAAGGAAAACATCGAGAAATCTGCATATGAGACAGCGACAGACGCCATCTGTCGCGTCGCTTTAATATATCTGCGGCAAAAGATGGTATTATTGTTGACTTTTATTACATCTCTGCCTGACTTCTTAACGAATAAAAAGGCGTGAAGCAAGTACTACAATATAATACAGCGAGAAGGTGTTATAAGAAGCCATACCAAAATCTACAACAAAACAGTAATTCTTGATACGAATTATGATCCGTTATAAAATAAAATTCAACTGTTTATATGAGAAGGTATGTTGGACCGCATTCTTACTATTATGCCAGCGTTACCTAAATACATATACTTTCGGTGTTACAAAGAAGCATAAAATGAGAGAGAGAGTCGAATTTAAAATATTTTCGTATTTGGAAGATGTAACCAGTGTAAGGTGAGTAAGACTTCTTCCAGAAAGTTCTGGAAACATATTCAGGTATATATAGGTCTCCGAGGACATTATGTGCTAGTATATGTCCGCCCCTTTATTCTGTTGATATATCTCTCAACACAAAATCGACAAGGCACTGGTATTTCGAGTGTCTTTAGTCTGCGGTGACCACTTTCTATCAGCCGGGTCACATTCTTTGTAATACTTTTAGCTATTTAAGCAATTTAAGCTAAAAATACAACGAGGTTTAAAAAATATGATACGTTAGTTGAAATAACTCAAAATAGAATAGAAGTATTGATGACAGCTCACTTTTACGGGGTTTGACAGCGTATGTCAATCCGTAGCATAGGTACTGTTACCGACTATGTTGCGAGCTTCAATGTAACTACTATTGAAATGTTAATGTATTCATCAATAGTCTTTGGGATTGCTAAACTCTTTCCTGCAGGAATTTCCGCGGCTTGTGAAACCGTGGCCTGATTTCCAAATTGTTTCACTGCAGTATTGTACAAACACCCAAATACCATACTACCAAATAACATACATATACACATATTAAGTATAATATATTAAATCAGATAACAGGTAGGTACACCTTTCACTTTATTTAAAGTACATGATTATGTTTTGCTTCTTCCTAGTTTAGATCTTTTTATGTAATTTAATCAACTGAACCTCTATCAACGAACCAGATTTGTAAGCTGAACTGGCACTTTACTCTCTGTGCTTAAGAAACTTAAGTTACCCCTTAAGAAACTTGGTATCAAGATGTGTACCTACGTGTACATAATATATCATTGCCTATCCGAACGGAGACCGACATATACATTTCAAAGTGTCTTCCAGTAATAGCAAGCTTGTCTCATACACTTCCCTGGATAAGCTCTCTGAATATGTTCTTGCAGATGAATTAATGTTTATGATCTCCGTACGTTCCACGATCTGTAAGAATGCTGTTTGAAAGTGTAATATTTTTCTATATATGACTTATAGCCAATGTAATTACTACAAGAAGTAATCGTTATTACATAAATGATATGAAATTGTATTCTTGTGTTCTACAACCCTCGACGTGAGTTCCATATTGAATTAAGAACCGCAACGAAATAGCTTTTATAAATGTTACTAACTAAAATGAAGAATGGTACCTATAGATACTACATTCAGTATGGCGTCATATACATATGTATATGACATTTGTTAAGTATTTTTGTAATTTTGTCCGCAGACAATGCCTCAAGTGCAGTCAGCGGCGCAGCATCAGGAGTACCGCTGGCGTGGGAGCCATTTTTCTGCGTTCTTCAACAGGACAGGCGCGTGCTCACTGCGTACACCAGTGAGGAACTTGCTGTGAGTATAAATTGCATTACCTATTGAAAAGAATCCCTTCAAAACAGCAGAATCCAACGTTAGCTATTTTTTAAGAGTTGATGGTATAGGAGCTGTGTTCAAAGATATTACTATCATTAACGTGGAAATAATACGGGAACTATATCTCAATTTAATTAGAGTATCTGTAATATTTAACTATAGCTCGCTGTTGTTGTTAAAATCAAACATTTATATCTTCAATCTTACTCTAGACTTTACAAGGACAATCAGCAGTCCTCTTTTCATATATTTAATAACGATTTTGCATACAATTTTACTCCGAAACCAAATTTATTTTAATCTAATTTTACCAGAGGAAGCTTAATTTAATGCCTTTTATGCATAATTCTAAGATAGAATCATCTATTATAAATATAAAAACAATTACGATATGATAGCTTGTTGTACCCACTTTACTGCTGCTCAGCTAAGCTTGTTATTTAAACTTATAATAATATAAATATATAATATAACCCTCACGCCTTCCCTCAATGGTCCTCGAAGGGGTAGGCAGAGGTGTATAGGTAATACTCACACACCCACTTTTCGCCAGAGATATATTAGGTGCCAACGTGACAGACGGCGAGTCCATCGCCGTTACTCCAGCCCGACTATACATACGCCTTTGAATTTCTTCTCAGATTATGCAGGTTATCTCTCGATTTTTTCTTTCACCGTATAGCTCGTGGTGTGACTAATCACTGTACTTAAGTTCAGAAAAACTCATTGGTACAGTCGGGATTCGAACTTGCGACCTTTGCGTCGCAGGCAACTGCTCAAACCACTCGGCCACCACGGCCCTAGTATTTACTAAAGAGACTGAAATAAGCATAGTACTCCTTTGATGAGGTTTTCGTCATATGAATCTGAAGCCAAATGGTTTGGTCTCGTAAACGATACGATACGCTACTAATCGGCAACCTCTTGCTTCTTTTAAATTGAGCAACAAAAAGCAACAATTAGAGCAGTATAAAAATGAGGTTGTCAAGAACTTGATTGAACTGGAAATATGTATAACGCTAATCGTTAGTATCCAGGATGTTATTTTTTTTCTTCCAACTAGGCATGGTAATGAGTCTTTTTTGCTGTCGATACCAGTCGTCTGGTATTCGGCTTGTATGGGTCAGTAAATAGTGCCTTCATGAACGAGCGCCCGAAAACCGGATGTGTTGCTAAACACGATGGCAATAGAGCGAAACTTTAGACCTGGACGTGTTTTGTGTGGATATATAATAGTCAGGTATATTAATTAGTGTCACAGAGAATGATTGTCCAAGTTGCAATAATCCAGTTACTCCAGTTTTTTTACGCATTTCTTTTGCTGTCGATACCTGAAAGATGCACTCGGTTCCCAATCGTACGTAAGTTAATATGCCCAATTACGCCAACTTTCCCAAGTTTTCACAAACATCGGACTTTATTGCTTAATTCCACAATTGGTAGTTCAAATATGCTTCGTTTGTTCCGCTTTCCTAAGCTTGCTATATATGTACTTACTTTTCATTATGTTTTCAACGCATAACATATTTAATTGAGTCTACTTACTGCAAGTCACTTTGATATTAATTAATTACATAATCACTACCAGATTCGTTGAAATATTAAGTGTTTAGTTAGTGACATAATAGATTAATTATAATTTTATAATTATATATGACATTACGGATTGCGTAAGATCGATATGGATATTCATCTAATTATAATTGCCTCAAGTATAGCGTTTATTTTTTATCGAGATTCACGCTGGAATGTCCTTGATTGATTTATGTTACTTTAGAAATATTTGATCGGTTTCAATTATAACAAAAGTATTCGAATATAATCTGAAATGTTAAAAACGTTAATACTCTTAGATGCTTTTCATTCATTCAAATTATATCAAAAGTTATAAAATATAATTCACATCCATTTTCTCGATGTCTTTATAGATCTCAGCATAATTGGCTCATAAAACAAAGAGATATGATTCAATTTGGAGCTTCGCTTATTATATTCGATTACAGTATATAAATTGAGGCAGACCCATTACGGTTTGAGTGAAAGCAGATTTGTACTGGGCGTTCTTGCAATGCCCAACGCACTTTTGATTATCATCATTATTGTAATTATGGCCGTACAGGATTAGGTTTTTCTGAATGTTACCCGCGATTTTGTCCATTTAAAACAACTTACAAATATTGGTCGAAAATTATGTTAAGTTGAAATATATATTTCTTTTTTTTCAAAGCTCAAAAGCCTGCATGAAGTGAAATAAAGATTCGAATTATTCCCTACTAAATTGAAGACTAGATACGAATTTCCAGATTCCTAGCATGCCAAATTATGAATTCCCGATACAAAGAGATAAAATATAATAATTGTATATGCTCGCGCCTTCCCATAAGGGTCTCCGAAGGGGTAGGCAGAGGTGTATAGATCATACCCATACACCCACTTTCCGGCAGATATTAAATTTAGGTGCCAATGTGATAAGATAAAAAAAAATTTAAGGTAGCATAATATTTCCTCACAAAAGTTCTCAGACGTTTATTTGTGAAAAGCTAATGAGCAAACAAGCAGAGTTACTTTCGCATTTATGATATTAGTACAGGCTACATCAGTATAGCTTTTCATAACAGTAAACGTTGGTTAAATTGCAACTCGTGCTCCACAAATAACGGAAGATAAGACTCCACTTAAGTGACATTTTTCAAGCGAGAGACTCGTCGTCATTTCATTTAACCGGGTGTGCACATTGAAGCCAATAATGCGTTTAAGCTTTATTACATAACTGCTTCAGTCACGAACGGTAGAGTCTTTGTACGCGCAATTGACATCCTCAAATGCACTCAAGTATTGATGTGCAATATAATTTGCTATTGAAGTCTACGCGAAGTCTAAGAATTTACTGTCTTCCCTGTACGTTATTATTGATGGCTCAGTTATTACACTTAGATATGTGAATAGATTGGCTAGTTTCAAACACACCTCAAAGATATTCTTGAAACTTGAATGTACACAAACGTGAAGGCGTCTGCTTTTGTCTGAAAAAGGAGAAAATGATTAGAGACGCCACTGCGCCGAGTGCAAATAAACAATCGCGATGCGTAGGCGAATGCGCTGGCTTTGAATAAATCAAAATTAAGCGGGCGATGCATGAGAAAAGCTTTAGAAGGATCGGTCTACGATTGTTTTTAATTTATTTTAATTAGCTTTACGGTACATTGAGTTGTACTTTGCTGGACTCATAGAAGACAAAGCGAACTAGACACTGTAACCCACGTAGATATATATCAATCGTTCAAGAGTAGCTGTGTCCCGCATCAAATTTGATTATCCTCTCCCTTGGGTAGTAGCATAATGATGTTACATTCATCAATAAATTGGCTATATAGCCAATTTATACAAAATCCAAAAAAAATACCTTTTTGAAGTTTCTAGACCAAATTAGGGACGTCTTAAAAAAAGCCAGGTTAAGAGTACCCTAAACCGAAGAGCATGTATGAAGGGAATAATGAAAGTGGACGAAGCGAAAGAAGTATGTAAGGATCGTAGCAATGGAAAGAAGTGGTCTCTGCCTACCCCTACGGGAAAGAGGCATGATTATATGTATGTATCTACAAAAAAAACTGTACATAATAATAATACAAAAAACAAACCTCACCTTTATGGTATTAGATTAAATAAATATATAGAATACACTAATTATTCACACCACGAGCTGACTTGTAGGAAAACATCGAGAGGAATCGTTTGAGAAGATATTTAAAGGCGTATGTATAGTCGTGCTCGCCATCCGTCTGGCACCTAAAATATATCTCTGGCGGAAAGTGTTGGGTACTACCTTTACACCTCTGCCTACCCTTCTGGGGCCCTAGTGGGAAGGCGTGAGGATATATAAGTATATAGAATCGCTTTTCCAATGAACCTTCATGCCTTCTAAGGATCTCAAGGGAGTCGACAGTGGTGTTAAAAGACCCTTTTTTGCTGCAAGTATATTTTTCAGATGGAATTCGTGTCGTTGGAATAATAAATTAATTATTAGTACTCGTAGGTATAAGGTTCAAGTGATTGGGCCATTATTTATGTCTAAATGACATGGTTGTCTCAGTCCATCCTACGTGGTTGTTAATCAGAAGCAGGATGTCTTCGAACAATGAGAACGGAAACACGAAGTGAGCATGTTCCGCTTCTCACGAAGATGAACGGGTTTTTAGACTTCGCTATTACTTGACGGATTGTCATCATACATGTGATTATTAAGCTTAGATTGATCGTTATGTAACGGTCAAGCAACACGTTAGTTAACCGACTTCTATTGTTTCAATATGGGAACGGAAAACATATGAATGTCGTTACTAACGAGAGGGTTTTTATACGCCTTAGCTTGCACTATGGCGACTAGACTACGATTTTAGGGATATCTCAGAAAATGGGACAGCAGGTGAAATATATGGCAGGGTTCAATGGAAGGAAGCAAATTAAAAAGAATAACATATGTTGACCGTTTTTGGCCTTATTTACGCTTAAAAAATCTGCTGTAACGATCATGTTTATGTATGACTGTAATTATTATACATCTAGAATCTAATTAGGTACTATTTGTTATCATTCGTTTCTAACAAAACGTATACAGGCATGTTTCGGAGTGAATTAATAATGTTGTCATTTTGTTATCATGAGAATAAATTCACAACAGCCTACAACTGCGACAAATATCTGCTCTCAGGGGGATCTAACCCATGGCTTTTAGCTTAGCAGACATCCTCAGGGTATCTGTTATTTACATGTATGTATGTCGGTCGTATGAATAACATGAAGATACATACTTAAGAAGTATATGATTATCTATATTGATATGTATTTGTATTTTTACACGCCGCCGGCCAGTCGTTCCCTGGATTTTACGTGGACACTAAGGTAAGGCTCTTTGTGTGACTCCCCTATACAATAACATAAAAAGTTGCGCTTTTGTGGTTAGTGTTTGTCTCGTCAGCAATCTGAATTACGCTTAACATCCGTACATATCATTTCGCAGAACGAAAACCATCCTAATTACAATGGTGTGTCATCAATCAAAATTCAATAATCTTGGGACAGATGTATATGACGTCTACACACCTCTCCCTCTCGCACTATGGCTATGCACGTGCCACGTGGTTTTGAAAATAAAGCTTTTTATTCATGCCTCGATTTAAATAGAATCAGATCGGGTGATGTCATGGCCATATTTTGATGCCACATGCGCGACGGACCGTGGCGAGTCGTCCCAATGTTGAACGACATACCATTGCTCTCTAATGACCTTTCAAGTGGTCATTACGATATATTACGATGTTATCTCTCAATAAAAAACAGAAATAAAAATTCGTGATCAAAATGAGATTTACTCAAAAAATTTGACGATAGTTCCGGAGATTCCGTAAATAATTTTGTATATTTGTTTTGAAGCCTAAATATATTATCACACTTTATTGTATTGTAGTTCTGTAAATACATACATACGTATTGCATTGATAGGATCTTTTCGGTTAATAAAATTGGCGACCCTTGTCAAATCTGTAGCAACTTGATAAGGTAGTCGTGACCATAAAACATGCAAAGTAAAAAGCCGATAGTAATCGATACTTACTTCACCTGACATTACCATTTTACGAGCTTACTTGACGATATATCGTTATAAAACCAGCGATGGCTCTTTATAATAAATGCTGTACCGACGAATATTTCGTAAAATCAATTATCTAATAAGTCTAATAATATAATTGGCGTTGTGTAGTTGTAATTTTTGTAAGTTGTAAGTTGTAAGTGTAGTTGCAATTTTTTGTCGTCAATTTGATTAACAACTTGTGGTTCTATGACTTTTCTGTATAAGACCATGCAAGTAAGCGGTTACCGTTGTCTGATTATACTAGATCACATTTATTAAAAATCCTTTACTGTAAAGAGCATTGGCTAGCACTGTAAGGAACTACTTTCTATCAATCCGACTACTCCCTGAGAAAATCTGCATATCTTGCTAACTGTAAGAACAAAACTCGATCCGAGAACACTATTGGTCATTTGATTATGAAATATTAAATTGTTAAGAAAGATCAACATAGATAATGGTTGAATGAGTTAACCGAGGAAATACATCCTTGTACAACACATACAACTGATGTTCTTCTCACACTCGGTCAAGGCAATGCCGAGGCTAAAGGTTGCAACGAGCTTCCTTGAAATCTCAGATTAAGAGTTCACAATGTGATATCCAGATATTAAGTATCTGGAAGTAAAAAGGTAACCGAATTAGAGCGGTCAGGACAATCGACTCGTTAGTCTTGCTAATTCACTCGATACTGACGTCTAGCATGTAATCGACTGATGATAGCACATGTTTAAACTCGTTATCTATCCTACAATCAACATTGAAGTTGACATATCTGTATTCGAGTAAATATAGCTATCAATATTCTATAAAAGGCCACCGGGACGCAGCTGAGGTTAATTGTAACTAGATACAGCACGACGATCCTCTGTTAGGTTACTGTATGCAATTTAAGATTGTAAAATCATTAGCGAATTGGCTCATAAAGATACTTTTCACAGAATAAAAGCAGGAAATTATCGTTCTTCAGTGGCGCTAATAAAACTGATGTTAATTAAAACAAATAACATGATTACAAAACATCGTCAATTAATTATTTCAATGTTATAACTGACATAACGTTTATTTATTGTAAAATTTCTACATTACGCTTAGAATACGCATTATATACGTAAAATATACGTGACGTATAGCTTTGTAATATTTAAATTAATTAAAATATGGAAATAGTCGAATGAAATTTAAATTAGATCTAGCTTATAACTAGAAGACTAGCTTATAAGTAGGACACATTTTGTTATATTGGCAGTGTTAGCATGAAACCTAACTTTCACCGAGGACGTATATATATCTAAATGTCAATGTGACAAATGACACTTCTGTCATGTTCCTTCAGACAGGAATTTTCATACGTCTTTGTATTAAGTATACATGCTTTCTCAGAGTGATTTCCTTTACCATAAATTAGTAACCTCGGGTTCGTACCTGGAATTAAAGAAGATAAAAATAACAGAGATGTATTCTAAATTTATGTATTTCTATACATGAAACTACTCGAAACCAGCGTTCACTCAAGAAAGACTGATGAACGGAGATGATGCGAAAGAGGCGTGTAAGTCTAGACGCTCTACTCTATCTACCAACTCGCCATGATGATATAAATATATAAATAATAATATATCCTCACGCCTTCCCTTAAGGGTCCCCGAAGGGGTAGGCAGAGGTGTATGGGTAGTACCCACACTCCCACTTTCCGCCAGAGATAAATTTTAGGTGCCAACGTGACAGATGGACTCGTCCATCGACGTTACTCAAGCACGACTATACATACGCCTTTGACATAGTATAAAGCTATGCCTTTGAATTGCTTCACAGGCGTATGCAGGTTTCCTCTCGATGTTCTCTTTCACCGTAAAGCTTGTGTGACTAATCACTGTACTTAAGTTCTTGGGTTCAGAAAAACCCTGGTACAGGCAGGATTCAAACTTGCGATCTTTGTTTCGCAGGCAACTACTCAAACCGCATGGCCACCACGGCTAATATGTATATTTATGTCTGTATTTTATTGTAGTTCGTAATATAGTAGTAGTATATTACTCTTTACTTAAGCTATTCAAACTCGTCAAACTCGAGCCCGCCATGATCCGCTGTCATTTCAAAGGGCCTCGTTTCTAATTTCATGCTTTCTCTGACCTAATAATAGAAGTGACTACGAGGTGCACTGGCCGCATATAGTAGCTGCTTTACAAGTCATGTTCTAACGGCCATCTGGTCTAGTAGTTACCTCTCTTATCTGCGAAACTTGAGACTGGGTTCGATTCCTGCTGAGGATTTTTTTTAATTAGTACCTATATGACGTCTTTTCATCATTGTCCAATTATCAAGCCCAATTTTAGCTAAGTTTGGAATTAGGTTAGTTTGCGTGGAAGTATTTCCTAGTATTATTATTATTGTATAAAGTTGGGAACACATGTTTATTGCAGTATCCGTCAGATGCAACATGCATGAGTACGATTTTAAATAAAACGTGTCGTTTTGTGTTCCGTGTGACGTGTATATCTAAATTTAGCTTTGTGTTTGGAAACAAGGAAGCTTCCACGTAATTGGGCCATACTCGTCGTGTTCTGCACCTCGTGAGCTATTGCTTAAATGCATGCTTTAAAACTACCATAACTACGTACTGTATGTATAAAAAAAATTCATAAAAAATAAGGATATAATCTTACTAATATTATATAGGCGTAAGTTTGTATGTTTGGATGTTTGCGGTTCTTTCACGGAAAATCGGCTAACTGATGTGGCTGAAAGTTGAAATGGTGATAGCTTATAAATGAAATGGAAATATGCTACATTTTAATCCCGAAAAATACATAAGCTACTTATTCGAACTCTACGCGGGCGAAGCCGCGGGAAAAAGCTAGTTTTTAATATTTTTATTTTAAATGTGACCCGTGGCTTTCTTTGCTCGCATAAAATTTTGATGTACATACAACTTGAATGTAGTAATAGCGAAAGAGGTTTGTAAGGCCATAGAGAGCTGACGCTCTACTCTCTCTAACTACTTATTTTTGCCGCCAAGAATTAAGTTTAAAATAAAAATATTTTTATAATTGCTCACTTGAAGCATATAATAAACTTTCGTGAAAAACATCTCATGCTCACTTTCAGTTCAACTTGTCAGTCAAGGTTTCGTTATACATACATACATACATACATATGTACATATGATATGATGTGTGATATATCAACCGGCATACATGTTATAATGGTATATCAAGTAATAATTGATTTTAATTGTTTCAATGGAGCATTTCCTTCACATAATGAATAAGACACGATGTGTGTTAAAATGCTTTGTGTTACGTTCTGTTCAGCTTTGACATTTACGTTACGCACTCATGATTAACTCTAGAGATTAATTACTCATTAATACAATTTTATACTACACGTGATTAACATTGTTACAGGCATGTAGCAAGAAAAAATCTGATGTCTATAGTTAGTGCCATCCACGAAGACGCGCCCCACTTTTTTTTTTTATAGTTTATAGTGAGTAACACGAATGTTTGAGTATTATCGGCACTGACTACCTATGAGTGCACACGAACACCACAGTTAACATACCCGGGACATACTCACCACAACCCGCGACCCTTTCAACTGGAAATTGGTGGGGCGCGTCATCGTGGATGGCACTATCTGTATCAATGTTTGAGGTCTACACCTCAAACATTGATTCAGGTGATGCAAAGAATAAAAAATCTATAATTTTATCTCTAAATATACTCACTAAACTACCTCCTTGGGAATCTCCACACAAATTTACTTAGACATAATATAATAATAATAATAAGCCGTTGTGCCGAGTGGTTCGAGTAGTTGCCTGCAACAACTTGCAAGTTTTTTTTTTTTCTATTTATTATAGGAGTTTTGTCGCACAGCGACTCCTTGAGGACACCTAAATATAAAATAAAATCACTTAAAATCTACGCATATACAATTTTAACAAACTTGCAAGTTCGAATCCCGATTTTACCTATGAGTTTTTCTGAACGTATGTACAGTGATTAGTCACACCGTCAGCTTTACGGTGAAGGAAAACATTGAGAGGAAACCTGCATACGTTTGAGAAGAAATTCAAAGGCGTATGTGTTGTCGTGCATGTGTAACGACGATGGACTCGCCATCCGCCACGTTGGCACCTAGAATTTATACCTGGCGGAGAGTGGGTGTGTGTCATAAACTAAGCAAATCTTATAACAATGGGAGCTGTGCAACCATATATGACAGTACAGACTTAGACTTAATTGGATGTCTTAACGTACTATGTGTCTAGTGAGCGGTAATGTACGTAGTAATGTTAAGTTATTTTAAAAATCTACTACTTATGTATTATCGACATTAAATTTATTTTAATCACATAAAATTATCGCTTTAATGGTGCCCATTGTGTGGCAATGTTGAATATGTCTTAAAACACAAAGTAGGGGTTAAGTAGGTACTTACACAATTTCTTGCGGCATGTCATTTCGACGCTGTTGAGAAATTCACTTTTATAATCTTGTCTTCTACGTGTTGGCCGAGTGGTTTGAGTAGGTTAGTGGTAAAGTTAAGATTGCAGGTTCGAGCCCGGTCGTGTGGAGTGCCTAGAGCTCTCTTTACCATACATCTTACGCCATTAAGCTGGCAAGCAAGCGTTACCGCTTCATGGTAGTTCAACTAGACTTTGGCACTTCCAGTACTGTTTGACTAGATGGTGTAAAATGCAAATAAATTCAAATAGCCATAATACAATCCACGAAGACGCGCCCCACTATAAGACCTTATAGTTTATAGAGCCGTGGTGGCCAAGTGGCTGCCTACTGCCTACCCTTGTGGGAAGGCGTGAGGATATATTATATTATATTATTATTTATAGTGTAAGTGTGAAATCTTCCACTAATGTTTGAATTTTATCGGTATCTACACACTGATAACGTATGAGTACACACACACACACACACTATAAATAATAATCTCAGGTCAAACCGCATCCTGCGACCCCCTCTACTAGAGATTGGTGTCTTCGTGGATTGCACTATCTATATTAACAAAACGCATATTTTATTTTGACGAGCCACATTAATATGATTTCCCTTAACCAATGTGGTCACATGAGAGCAAATACCAGTTGCAATCACTTGTTGCAATGCCTATCAGGTGACAAATTAACTCCCCAGCGTCACGCACCAACAATTTCTGCCGTTCACATCGCCTATCATTCCCCGGATACCTTCCCTTGTACTGTTATGTCAGCATTGTGCACTTATGTGATACTTTTGCATCGTGTCATGGCTGTAACTGTGTTGCTATTAAGCTTGGTAATAACTTTCATTAGGAATTTGTGTTGCAGGCAACTGCTCAAACCACTCGGCTACCACGGCTTTATTTTTTAATTCTATATATATACTTAATACTAAGTAATATATAAAATAATTGCATGTTTTTTGTCACAAGTAAAGTTTGCAATTCATTATGATTATGATTTGGTAGCCCTAGTATCCGACTATGACTGTATAAACAAAATACATTCCTCTAAAAATACTTTTTGTTTAATACCAGTATTTAATGCTTAATAAATTGTTGGTATTTAATATAAATGAACGTGTAGTATTTCTATGAAGTTCTTGATAGCAGATTGGTCAATACCTATCGTATCGTTCCTCTTACCGTCCCCGTCTCTCACTGCGCTATGTAAGAAGATATGGAACATTGAAACGGTCCGTATAAGGCCTTGCCGTGATCGCTACAATCTAAATAGCAATGCACCTAGTCAAGTTCCCACGGAACCGGCCTATCGACTTTTCAAATATTTTTTGTAATACAGCAAACTCACCATCGCAGCCTTTTCAATTAAAAGTGAAAGCATGAATCATGTCATGGGGCCCATTGCTATTTATTTAATCTTGTCGGTTTTTGATTGTGTTAAATGTCAACAAACGTTTTGATTTATTTCGCTTGATGTGTCTGTCGTTCGTTGTTTCCCATGCAATTTTGCAATTATTAATTTGATTGTTTTTATATTTGACAGGCAAATAATAACAATGGAGAGTATTCATCGCGGAGTTTGCCCAGAGTGAGGCTAGACAGTGGGGGGCATGTGGGAAATCCTGGTGTCAGGCTCCGCTGCTGGGCTGCTCCGCCCTCCATCACCGAAGAAGAAGTCGAAGATGAAATTGATGAAGACGCTGTGTCACTGCGAGCAATACCGGCTCAAGGTAAGCGGATATTTACTAAACAAACAACAGTTATTTATATCTATACGAACCAAAAAACATGGCAAATAATAAATATATACACATAGTTTTCTTTCTTATTAGCGCCATCTAGTGCAATACAAAGAAAACAATATAGTTGTCTTCCACTCGACACTAGATGGCGCTGAGTATTAGTTTCCAGTAGAGATGTAGAGATGGCGGCAGCCATTTGAGAATACATAGCATATGTTGAACAATTTATTTTGAGGATTATTTACTACATATAGTTAGTGGTTCTGCTGGTATTGCTCGACACTATGCTAAAACATTTTATAGATATATCTAATAGGGTCTTAATGTGGAATTAATTGTCCTTATTTTTGGCATGGAATTTAGTTAATAATCTTTTTTAAACTTATGAACATATTTATCGAAATTAACATTTTGCGACAATATTCCCTGACTAGTAACCCTACCTTTTTTTACCTCACTCGCAGACTTCAATTTTACCTTTAGTTAACAGGTAACAGTTAGAGCCTTAACAATTAATAATTAAAATGCGCAACATGCAATGAGAGGTGGGTACATACATACCTTTAAACAAAAATGAAATTGTACCTTCACTGCGACTAAGTTGAAGATGATTCCAAGATAAGAAGTGTACAACGTTTTTGTTGTAAAACAATGTAGTGAACATTATGGTATCGTCAATGTAGCTGTCACGGTTTTGTAAACGTGTCGTGTCATTAGCTGCAGCGACCCGGCGAAGGGCGTATACCGTGACGCCCGCGCACCCATCCGGCTACAATCGATTACTTGAGTTTCACGCCCCTCAGCATACTTGCTCTTACGATTCCTTTAGCCACGAAGATTAGAGACAAGCAGCTTCACATTTTTAAGGGACTCTTTGTTCTTTTAAAGGAGCCAAAAGCAGTGGTTGCACGCTGCATCGCAAGAAATTTTGTTTATGGAAGTGACTTTTTATATTTAAATAGCCATGAGCTTAGAAAGACACTTTAATCTGGAATTAAATGATCTTCGGAAAAATCTTTTAAATAGTAGTAGATGGTAACGGTACTAAATATTTTCATTATTACACAAATTGATTAATTATTTTTAAGGCTTACTCTGGTTCTCATTCTTCATCAACAATGTTGATGACTTTATCTGAATGTTTGAAGCGAAAAAACATTATTGCAATTGGGCCCGTTCGGCTCTCCGTCCTGTCTGGCGCAATCGAGCTAAAATGGGCACAATTAAGCCCTCGGCCGGTTTTAATTGACTTCACTCCCCCGGCCCAAGTCACACTCACTATCAATCTCTTCGGAGTGAAATGCGTATCATTAGATACGTGGGATTACTTTAATCGCTTTAGCTATTGTAATGTACCTGGGGTTGACGATAGCATGGTACTTTAAGACGCGTATTTTGTTTATATCAGTACCTTCTTGTATGTTCAACTGACTGATCATTGTGAAAGATGGGAGACGTATGCTTACTTGCTTAGTAATCGCTTTCGCTAGATAAACGATTACCAACCTTGTGAGCCATTGAAATATATGTTCACCTTTTTGTGAGTGACACGGGTTTGTCAGTTTGAGAACACTGGGGTCGATTGATGTCTCCAAAATAGCGGACGCGCGCTCACCAAAACCAAATTCTAATTTGGTACAAACGTTTTTGTCTTCACTGCGTTTCGTAATGTTTGTCGATGACAGGAACTTGCGTGCGCTGGAGCTGAGCTAAAACGCTAAGGTTTAAAACTGCAATGTTCAACGCATAATTTGTCATTTCAAACCTCCTACTATATCGATGAGTTTTACTGATCCTTAGTACAGGAATTAACTACACCAAGAGCTTCAAGAGCTGCAGTCTACTAACTACGCTTATTAAGAAATCCACAGCCGTATAGTCGTTTTGAGAAACGATAATGGACTCGCCATTTACCACGTTGACACCTAAATATATCCACGGCGAAAAAAAATAGTTTATTCGGGTCCGCTTTAAGAAGGCATGATGGTCATTTTTGCTTCTCCAAGATGGTATGCATATACCTACTGCATGTGCAAGTTTCCTTAAAGCGTATTTTGAAATGCAAGCATATACTCGTAAGTCTTATTTCATCGTCGTATTGATGTCATATTTAAAAATCACTTGAGGCTCAGTGTCATCAATTTTAATTCCGCTTTAAGTGGTATCAGGACGAGAGAATTTTAATTATTTTTATTTAATTACATTTAATTTTTCTGTCAAATGATGAAATATATTTTCGTTAGTGAGATACTAAGCTAAAAAAAGACGATTTTATAGTGTCGACGGCCTAAAGAAACTAGTGCATAATTACATAAGATTATGCTGATTCCCACACGGACACGCAGAGTGTAGTGTCCGACCTTCAGGCTCACATAACTTACTCTTTCGCTATATCTATATCAATCGGGCTCTTTAAACGGCGGATTGTTAATTTAGAGTATTTTATGAGGTTTATAAATAAATAATTATTATCTGTATAATTTACAGATATTTGTCTTATATTAATTGGCCTGCTCGCAAACTAAATGGATCCAAACAAAGTATTATGGAGTCCAAGAGATATTCTAGACTGAGGTAAAGACGCCTCCAGGGAATCGAACCCGCGACTTTAAATTTAGCATCCTGGAGCTGTCCAAGTGACCAGAGCGCTCATTAGTAATCAATTCCGCTATTTTGATAACGAATGAGTTTGTACCAAGCATATGCAGGTACTATATTGTAAGGCAACAGCGCATTGTTCAAAGCTGTCCTTCGTTATGAGGGCGACGGCATTGATTCCTCGCGTTTACTTCGTGTGTGACTCACGAGGACTAATAGGGAAGTTAGGCGGCTTACACACCGTTCCGATAAACACCACTGACGCTTGCCCTGAATATTAAATACGACAGTCACCACTGTCTGGCTACTAACATGGCGTGTTTCCTCACCCTAAAAGAGTATTCGTTTCATTATTTAACCGCTTTGTTTATGCGTACTACTGCGGGGATTCCTGTTTGGCAAATTCAAACAATTACATAGAAATAGCTACATACATATAAACAAAAAAAGCCGTGGTGGCCGAGTGGTTTGAGCAGTTGCCTGCGACGCAAAGGTCGCAAGTTCGAATCCCGATTGTACCAATGAGTTTTTCTAAACTTGAGTACAGTGATTAGTCACACCACGAGCTTTACGGTGAAGGAAAACATCGAGAGGAAACCTGCATATGTCTGAGAAGAAATTCAAAGGCGTATGTATAGTCGTGCTTGAGTAACGGCGATGGACTCGCCATCTGTCACGTTGGCACCTAACATACCTCTGACGGAAAGTGGGTGTGTGGGTATTACCTATACACCTCTGCCTACCCCTTGTGGGAAGGCGTGAGGATATATTATTTTATATTTTATATTAACATCACAGACGTACATATAGTAATACTATGGGGCAATCGGGTCGTACTGCATACCACTGGATCGTTACAGTTCTACTAAACCTAATATAACAGACCAACACATACTGATGACTAGAAGAATATTTCTGCGGGAATCGAACTCGCCACTTCAGATCAACGAAACAGACCATACGCTCCTCTGCCTTGATAAAACCGTGTTTGTATCGCCCGAGGATTTCTATAGTCAATTAAAAAGTTGACGGCGCATGCTCACAGCCTTAAAAGGCGGTCTTGTCTCGCAGACCAACGTTATTGAACTTTCGTGAACGATACACTGCACCTATATATATTTCTACGCTTCATTGCTTATAGATTAGAAATGGTAGACTACAGTACTTATCCCGTGGCTTCGCTCGTGTTCCTAAAGATTTTGCCAATCGAATCAGTTTGTCGGTCGAGAGTGCCAGTACAAGTTAAGATCGTCTAAAAGTTATCTTTCTAAATCTCGTGAACTCTTATAACTTTATTGGAGGTTCTACAAACTCTTTTTCTATCCCTGACAATGCCAATGCAACTGTAAGTAAGGCTGACGAAAGGAACTAAGGACAATGGGCACTAGATTTTTCTGGAGACACTTTAATGCTTAGATCTTTAAAATGTTTGAAATTGAATGTTAGAGATATGAATTTAACGATGGACATCATATTTAACGTATATATGTGTGTACTTGATTTCAATGAACTGAGAGCTAGTGTATATTTAGGTACCAATGAAGCCTCTCGATTGCATTAGTCCTACTTATTTCTACCTACTAGTAGCAGCTAAATAACCCTTCTCTCTGGTATTGTTGTATCGATTAAACCAAGCAGTTATCTTAATAGAAAGCTATAATTTTTCGTCCCTCATACCGCTAACGAAACTATGGCCTTTATACAAAAACGGTCGTCTGGTCTAGTGCTCAGAGTCTAGTAGCATGAAGTTGGGAGTGTGATTCCCACTGAGGGCGAACGTTTGAATATGCCGTATATATATTTATGCGTTTGTCTTAGCTGTCCTATGTATTTATGTTCATAACTAACTTATATTTATAAAATTATTTACTTTTAACAGCACAAGTTTTGCGAAGTTTACTAGGTCAATATATGTGGGATTGTCTCAAGGTATTTATTTATAGGGGAACGTGTGAATGATAGGTATCCGCTCACCATAAGGCGGGATAAATATTTTTAGCCTTTATTAGTACATTGATATGAATGAAATAGAGATCGATTATCATTTACGTATTTGGTTCGTTCGCAGAGCTGTCATCGCGTCTGAGTCATTAACAACGTTTCAATGCTGGCTGCGGATGCAGTTGCAGTAGCGTATCAGTCGACGCAGCGGCGGATGATACTCTCTATTGTTTCTATTGCTAGGGTTGCCACCAGCTACAGGAGTCCCTGAAGGGTATCAACCCTATTTGCGTCGAAAATATATTTTCATCAGAACAATGTGTATATTTACATATATTCCTTATATATTGCCACAATGCGAGATTACGACATTTGACATATATTCCTAAATACACACATATTCTGATAATCCTTACAAAACATAAACTTGCAAGGTGTTTCGATTTTTCGATGAGAAGTATATATTTAGGTATACTTTTCGTTAACTAAGGCCGTTTCTTAAGCACGACCTCACGTCTTTGAACTTCTTCGTAAACGTATCCAGGTTTCACTTTTCCAAACGTATGCTTGGAAAATAGTGCATATAAGGGGGAGTTTTTAAATTATAATATAGTTGAAACGATCCATACTTTTTACAATACGGCAAAGCCGTAGAATGTTTAAGTTGAATTCATCATGCAATTAACATCGACTTCACTTAATAAAGATATCATTTACGTGTCAAACAGCCGCCTCTGAACAATTGTAGCACCAAGGCTGTCACTTACGCGTTCTCAAATATCTCTTAATCAAGAAAAATGCAATGAATAAGATTAATGTGCATTTTATACAAGAATATATAAGTAAGATGGCAAGTCAATTGACAGGTGTTGATTTACTTTCACTGGACAATATTTAATAACAATGAAAAATCGTGTATAAATGTATAGCACGATTTGAATCTTAATTGTTAACAACAAGCGGAAAATTACATACAATCACTACATTGTGTGTGACGCCCCTACTTTTCTCTGAGTCAATGGCGGGCGGCACGCGGCGCTGCGCCAGTGTGTTCCACCGCTTCCGACCTGACGCACTTCGGCAGCGAACAGATACTCTCTTAAAAAACTATAATTATTATTATTTTTAAATTGAATAATAAGGTTCATATCGCATCCTTAACTTTTGGTGAAAAAGTTTGAGTGCATTGCGTCGAACCTCCTTATACGCGGTGATACAGTTTGTGCCAGTGTTTGTGTTCCGATCAGCTGTTTGGAATGCCTACCGATTAGCATAATATGGTTTCTGTTGACATTCTGTCACAACTTCAGGTAAACTATTTAGTTCGACAGAGAATTTTTACAAACATTTTAGACTTGCTCTAAAGTATCTGTTATTAGAGTAAATATTAGCCCCGATTTGGTCATCCTTAATGTATATCACAGTAGACTAAGTGTTGAATAAGATTAGTCTATTTTCTTATAATAACTTCATATATATACCTAAAAGTATAAATGTGTCCGGATTAACTTCTTTATAATTTAATTCTGGACATAAACGTTTCAAATATTCTTTATACGTATAGTTCTTTATTTAAATTTGAAATTAATTGTTAATACTGAATTAGTTGTAGCTATATAATTTGAAACATTTTATAACGGAGGAAGTTTCTTCAAGGGATTAATCATATTTTTTCCATAGCGTAATTACCACAGTGTAAATAATTCCATAAATGTGACAAGAATAATACCGCGATTGGGAAGTACATGTGTTCCTTCAACTCTCAATTCATCCCACACGCCAAGTTTTATTAAATACAATATCATTACGTGGCTTACAGTCAATTGACTTAGACCTTCAAGAGTCGTCAGAACAAAAATGCCCATCGATCACAAACAGTTGGTCTCAAGATGCCATGTGCGTAGGAGTGTGACAAGTTCTCACAGCAGTAACCAAAGGACTTATTTTTCATTGAATAACCGTTTAATGGTAATTAGGCAAACCTTGGAGACCGGTCGTGTATTATTATAATTTTGTTCACAATTGTGATGATTTGGGAACCCATCACGTGGTATGTGCGCATTATATACAGAAGTTGCTCGCCTTGATGACAACCATTATACTGTTGTTATTCGCTGGACGCATTAAGATGATAATGATTTAAATGATTACGTCACATTACATAGTTTACATATAGTTCTACGAGCATAAGACATTTTACTCGTTAGTACTGAGCCATACTGTGTGGATTAAGTAGTAGCTTGCAAGGTTACGGATGCAAATTCAAACCCCGGTAGAGATACAGTTTTTTTTCGATCTTAAGTACAAAGATTTTCACGCCTTCTTCACGAAAATTCCGCGAGTAAACTTGTATGCGTTTGAAAATGCTCTAAGAAGCATGTAAGGTCGCACCTGACATTTTCGCCATTGGTCAATTTGGCACCTGTGTAGACAGCCATAATAAACCTTAAGTGAAAAATGGGTAGTTACTATGACAATACAAACCTTCGTCAGCAATGTAATATGATACATATGTTAGACTTTGATTTAAAGCCGTTTTGTTATGAGATTCGAATGATACTGTTGAAACCAAAGATCCAAGATTGACAGTTTATAGACTGGCGGTGTCAAGTTCTTGGCTAGCCGTATTTAACCTATAGTGTCGTATATGTTTATTTATTTATACATATATATATATGTATTTGCCACAGATTCCACAGATTGAAAATCCACACTCAGAAGTATGAAGTAAGGTGGGGAGATGTATACACACCGTCTGTCCGCTGAAGATACATTTTGGTCCTAATGTGGCAAATGGCGAATTTGTTGCAGCCACTTTGATCATATCAATACTCTATCTATTCAATAATAATAAAATGATTCTTAGTAGCCATAATTTTCTATAAAATCGGAATTATAGTTGTAAACTGATATTGGTTTATTTATCGCAATGTTATTGAATATTTGTATATATTTGTTTCTGAACGAGTTATAGTGATCACAAATAAGTACACAGTTTTCCTGTGACCTCGTCCTTCGAGAAGTGTACTTACTCCTCAGTAAAGCAATTAAATCACAGAAAATTGCCGCAGTGCGTTACGTATTCATCTTGTTGTATAACAACAATTAAGTTTAACACAAATTTAAGAATGTAAGCTAAGCTAGTGCATTTTAAAATTGCTCCCTAATTTTAACTGTTTGATGTCATACAATAAGTAGGTATAAATGTTGAAGATGAATTTTATAGGTAGGTAAACCAGACACAACTTTTGGTTAGGTATATTTTTATTTTCTATTCTGCACATGGGCCTTAAATATATCTATATCTTCACGCCTTCCCCCAAGGGTCCCCGAAGGGGTAGGAAGAGGTGTATAGGAAGTACCCAAACACCCACTTTATGGGCCTTAAAAGTTGATTAAATTTATAATTAAACTTTATAGGTTATGTACAGATCCTTTCATTTGTAATTCTTTTCAACAATTAAGATAGCATAACGAGTAATAAATATCGAATAAATTATTTATTAAATCGAAATATAAATGTATATGAGCCGTGGTGGCCGAGTGGTTCGAGCAGTTGCGTGCGACGCAAAGGTCGCAAGTTCGAATCCCGACTGTACCAATGAGTTTTTCTGAACTTAAGTACAGTGATTAGTCACACCACGAGCTTTACGGTGAAGGAAAACATCGAGAGGAAACCTGCATACGTCTGAGAAGAAATTCAAGGCGTATGTATAGTCGTGCTTGAGTAACGGCGATGGACTCGCCATCTGTCACGTTGGCACCTAATATACCTCTGGCGGAAAGTGAGTGTGTGGGTATTACCTATACACCTCTGCCTAACCCTTCGGGGACCCTTGTGGGAAGGCGTGAGGATATATTATATTTATATATATTATATATAAATGTATAATCATGAACAGGAATATTAAATTGGAACAAATATTGAAGGCATTACGGTAAGACAAGTACAAGTACATAAACGATAGATACCATAAAATAATAAATAACCACCCTTACATAATATGTATGTAGGTAGGTATCACAGAACCTTTACTTTCTTGTATCGCGGCGAACGTTGCGTAAAATGCCGTGCAGATTGACTTTCGTGTCAAACTTCATAGTCTCCGTTTAGTGACCGACTTCCTTTTTTATGACGTAATGAACGAAATGAACTATACCATGAATTCGTTCCGAGATCGCTTAATTTTTCCAATCGTTGTGGAATATCTATTGAAAGCATCCGGTCGGCAATGTGGTCACGCGAGGGGAAATTGCAACGATGGTCATATGCTTTCTGTAATTGTACATATATATTTCTTCACCCGTCTCCTCAAAGGAGCTCGAAGCGGTAGGCAACAGTGTGACAATTCACGCTGGTAATATATTTAGGATTCAACATGATAAACATAGACTAGTATTAACATAATGATAAATGGCCTCTGTCGCCGTTCTTGAGGCACTACTATACCTACATATGTTTATGATTTTCTTCTCAAACTCTTCTCAAACATGTTAAGGTTTCCAATGATTTTACCTTTACCGTCAAACTTATGGTGTGTCAAATCACTGCGCTAAAGTTCAGTAGAATTCATTAGTACAGACTATCGGTGCTTGAACTTGCAATCATGACTTGGGACTATGTACTTTAACCGCTAAGCCACCTTAGCTCCTATTTAAAAACGTAGTTAAAAAAGTCTAAAATCAGATTACAACCTTCGCGGTACTCTGCCATTCTCAACACGACACTGAAAACGGTTGTTCTATAATAAAAGTAACAGTATTTTTTTGATGAAATATCTATAAATGTTGTATTCACCGTTTATAAACAAAAAACTACCGGCCTAATATAAACTATGAGCGGTTTATCATTGTAGCAGCTGAGAGCCTTCGTAGATGCTTAGGAGATAAAGTAGCCGCTTCCTCAATTTGTGTCCCTTCCCTACTCTTCACACTTGCTTATCACAATAGGATGCTGACGTACGGGATATGCATTTGTAATTGAATCCACTCTTACTTAAATCGTGTCTTATATCGCATGTAGGTATGCAGTTAAATAATGATCAGTTCATAACTAAACTGTCGCTAATACACTGTGGAAGTTTATCTTTGGGTGTGTGGGTACTACCTATCTATATATCTTTTGAAAAAGGTTATAATTATACATTATACCTACTTATGGCATACTTTCGGTGCAATCAAACGAATTAATAAAAAGTTGCAAATACATTTCGTAGTCACATATCTTCACGATGTCCCTAGGTTAGATTCTGAAGGAAGAAGTCATAGAGGGTTCGTAACACCCAAATTTTGTAGAGGTATTCGATTCTAGCGTAGCTGATAGCGAGCCTATTGCCCGTCTGAATATCTTCTCGGATGGAAATTTCTGTCCGAAGTATGTTACGTCATTCTTATTAAGTTGAGAAAACAATAATTGATTCGGATTGAAATCTTAAACCAATCTAGGCCTTTATTCTGGCGAATAAATAAATAATTAATAGACGATTATTGTGTAATAAAACCCTCTTACTTAATCTGAAATTATCATATAAGCGGGACATAACTTGTCAAACGACATTAATTTCTCGGCAGTGAAACCTACGAGTTTAGCGAAAGTTGAGTTGATTGAACATGTCGCTACGAACGTGTATATTATTGAAATGGTGTCCTCTGTTTTTCATTATGTTACATAAATCTTAGAGATCGATCTTGATGTATGCAATAATGGTTGTTTGAACTAATAAGCACTTATAGGAGCTCGTTTAACTTCATCACTGTAAGCAATCTATAATTTATTAGTTTTTTTCTATGTATATCATGCTCTCCTCGCGCAGCTTTTGAGAAATAATATTCTGTAATTTACGTTAGTTTCTCCTCACGCCTACCCACAAATGGTCCCCAAAGGGGTATGCATAAGAAGAGTAGATATAGTTAGTATCGACACAAGTTAGTTTCATCTGTCAAGATACTGAGTGAATGTCCAAACAAACACTCTGTTTGTAACTTAACTAAGTAAAAAATAATTGTTCATGGCAAACATCATAAAATAATGAAAAGTATTTTTCATTAAAAAAAATATGAAATTGATATTTGTAACTTTATTTTGTAACACAAGAAACCATACAGTTTTATTACCTACTAGCTGTGCCCGCGACTTCGTCGGCGTGGACGGCTTTTTTATCTTTCGTAAAAATGTTTTTTTTTTTTTCAATAAAAAGTATCCTATGTTACTTCTAATACCTCCAAGAATATGTGTACAAAGTTTTATAGTGATCTCTTAAGTAGTTTTTACGTGAAAGCGTAACAAACAAACTTACATTCACATTTATAATATTAGTAAGGATAATCTTTATAATTTAAATCAATAATTTCAAATAATGTATATTATACGTATAAGGCATATTGTATATAATAATTATAGTATTAGTAGATTATCACAAAGCACACATGCTAGCACAATGTAAGCCCCGTTTGTTTCGACAATCCGTATAGTAAATCTCTTCATTGAACTGTCTGACTCATATGCCTATCTCATCAATGAAATACTTTCCGCGCCGTTAACTCCGTAGACATCGCTTAACTTTAGTCATTTGCTTTAGGGGAGGTGGTTTAATATATACCAAGACTGGTTTTTAAATTGCATGCTCATCTAACTCCGACCATCGCATTCGCTGAACCC
>JACCPG010008443.1:0-24605 GCA_016069955.1 Drepana arcuata | reverse complement strand
GAAAGAGTGACGAAACAGATATACAAAGCAAAAGTGTGTGCAAGAAGAGGCAGAGGAAGGCCACGTTCCAACTACCTGGATCAAATAGATCGGACTCTGAAGGACGGGAACGTTAAGAGTACTCGAAACCGACGAACATGTATGAAGAGACTGATGAATGTGGACGAAGCGAAAGAATTATGTAAGTCTAGAGAGAACTGGCACTCTATACTCTCTGCCTACCCCGCTAGGGACTTGGTGTGATGATATGTATGTATGTATGTAAATCAAATTTCAATATAACCTTGGAATATTATGCAACACATTTCATATTACGACCATTATATCATCATGAACTATACAAACAACGGATCAGCATAATGTGACGTCATCGCGCACGTGCTCACTACACAAACAGACGTATATACATTCCCGCCACCAATAAATATAATAATGTGACGAGTACAATATTAATCATAATTGAATCTTAACTTAGTAAAGAGATCAAAATCCCGAGAATTTTCAATAAATATTTGAAGAAACAAAATGTCCTCACGCCTTCCCACTAGGGACCACGAGGGGATAGGCAGAGGTGTGTACGTAATACCCACACACCCACTTTCCGCCAGAGATATATTATAGGTGCCAACGTGACAGATGGCGAGTCAATCGCCGTTACTCAAGCGCGTCTATACATACGCCTTTGAAAGTCTTCTCAGACGTATGCAGGTTTCCTCTCGATGTTTTCCTTCACCGTAAAGCTCGTGGTGTGACTAATGACTGTACTTAAGATCTGAAAAACTGATTCGTATAATCGGGATTCGAACTTGCAAACTTTGTGCTGCTAGTCGAACCACTCGGCCGCCGTGGCTCTTTCTCATTCTCAATCCAGTGTATATATTTTAAGATATCCTCATAATATGCGACTAACACAATAACTATTCTAGCGCAGAGGGATTAATTTGCTATTTCGGGAGCCGCCCACTTCACCGCTGTTGACTTCACTCTTCAACACTCATAAATGATAAGTCATAGACAGTGTTGGTATAGACAGTGCCATCCACGAAGACGCGCTCCACTATTTTTCCCTATAGTCTATAGTGTAAGTGTGCAACCTTCCACTAATGTGTGAGCATTATCGGTACACACTGATTACCTATGAGTGCACACGCACATTACAATGAATGGACTCGGGTCATACCCCCCCGCATCCCGCGACCCCCTCAACTAGAAATTGGTGGGGTGGGGCTAGAAATTTTAATATTACAAACAGACACTCCAATTTTATTTATTCGTATAGATTATTTTTGGTTAGTGTTACGACCAAGCTATCTCCGATTGGCAATCAATTCTAGTAAATTGGTTTCAATTACACACGTTGGTCTCCGTTGGCCTCGTTATGTCTTCACGCCTTCCAACAAGGGTGCTCGAAGGGGTATAGGTACTTAGGTGTGTAGGCACCCACCCACTTTATACCTGAGCTATATTCTAGGTGACAACTTGACAGATGGCCAGTCCATCGCCGTTACTCAATCACGACTATACATATGCCTTTGATTTGCTTCTCAGACGTATGCAGGTTACTTCTCGATGTTTTCGTTCACCGTAAAGCTCGTGGTGTGACTAATCACTGTACATAAGTTCAGTAGAAATCTTTGGTACAGTCGTGGTTCGACTTGCAATCTCTGTGTTGCAGGCCACTCGAACCACCCAGCCACCACGATGAAACCCGTTGGCGCTGCTATCAATTCATAAGTTGTCATCGGATTACGACCACAGACCCTCCACAGCGGAGTACACGAAGGCATTGTAAGCGTCGGGTTTAAGATATAGAGCGCTTTATTGCTGTAATGGTTGGCATTACTGAGCCACAGTGCATAAACATCAAACAGTAGCCAAACTACATTAAAACTGTACGCTCGCATAGTCGTGTTTTTGCATGACGCTATGGTATTTGGCGCAGGGTTACCTCGTTTGAGGCATGGTTTTTGACTCCAAAAACTTAATTCTACAAGCGTTGAGGGTTTTAAAACATGTGGTGTTGCCAAGTCACTTTTTTTATACTACAAGAGTGGCAAACAAGCATACGGCCCACCTGATGGGAAACGGTTACCGTAGCCTATTTACGCTCAAGATACCGAAGTATCACTTGCGCGTTGCCACTCTGTGTTCGGAGAGTTATAGTGTGTTAGCAGCATAAGGTTTAAACCCTCTGCCTCCAACACAATGTAAAAATCCTCCCCCCTCCCCAAGGAGCTCATTACTGGAAACCTTATTCACCACGTAGGAACACAACACAATAAATTGTGTTATTTGGCTACGGACTTGTATAAGGCGGAGGTCCTGCCCCAGTCGGGCAGCTCCAAATCGAACGGGAAACCCGTTATGCCCTACCTCTCTTACTGTACACTTGATCTGTTGTTCATAATTAGTGTAGTATATCCATATATAGATACATATTCGAGTCCCTAACGGGGTAGGCAGAGAGTATAGAGCGCCAGTTCTCTCTAGACTTACATATCTCTTTCGCTTCGTCTGCTCTAAACTAATATAACCACGTTTCTTTGTGAATATTCTCCCCTTATTAATATATCTCTGGCGGAAAGTGGGTGTCTGGGTATTACCTATACACCTCTGCCTACCCCTTTGGGGCCCTTGTGGGAAGGCGTGGGTATATATTATATTTATTTGTTATCATTGAAGGGAGAAACAAAATGACAATGTAACTGTTGTCATTTTGTCATCTTTAGAGCTATTTATTTTATTGCATCTTCATGATATATTGACAACATTCTGCAAGTTCTACAAGACAACTGCTTTTTCTTTATATATATAATTCTACTGTACTGTACTGTGTGTACGTCACTGAACTCCTCCTACACGGCTGGACCGATTTAAATGAAATCTTCTATGTGTCTTCAGCTGGATTCGTGATGTAGATTCACAATTGAACCCGATAGGTGGCGCCACGAACGTATTTTTTCACCCGAGCGAAGCTGGGCGGGACAGCAAGTATATATGATACAAGTGAGCACGTTCATATGCGTTGAAAGTATCTTACATAGTAAAGAACTACACGATATGTTATAATTGTAGCGTAAGTTCTAGGAAGGTCCCTAGAACTTGGAACAACGGCACCAAGGCCTCCAGGCAGGCACTTGTTAGGTGCTAAGTACACAGCTAAGGGCACCCCCTGTGGGGTACGGACCTCGGCTCAGGACGTTAACGAGATAGGAAGCTGGTACTGATGGTTATTTATTGCAAAATATTGACCTCGGTTTAGGTTGCGGTACTGTTTGCGTCTATATACTGTGGCTGGACAACGTAATCGGTATAATTAACATGAGAGTTTATTCAAATCGTGACTGATGTTATGCAGTAACGAAATTGTGAATTAAAAAGATATGTTATTATTATATTTTTATATACACTAGATGTATGACGTATGCTAGTACGTTAAAAGACAACACATCTTATCTATTGTATTACGCGCTATGGTTTTACCATAGACATTTTTTTTTTGTACTTTATATGTACCTACATGGATAGATAATTTAATACTGTATGCATTACGACTATCAACTCACCAAAGAAGACCAGTATCTGTCACAAACGTCAAAAGTCAAACAACTGGACTTGTGTCCGGAGCGGCCACCACTCCTACACTGACATTTACAACTATGACACAACAGTTTATATAATACGTCAAAAATCTCGGGAAATACAAACCGACCAATACGGAAGCAGGAAGGATGCGTTTTTGCAGTTTCCAATTTCAAATTGGAGCGCTTCGTTAAGCAAATTGTTCCCGCCCTTTTGTCAACGGCCAGTGATAGTTTTTTTGCCTTTATCTAATTGAAGTAAGTGGTTTGGAAAGAGAAAAAGTATAGGCTGACATTTGCGTAGATAAGCATGGGTGAGCATTGGAACAATTACTGTTCAATGAGTGCGGAATCATCGTCACCTCATCAATTGTTAGGGTCAGCACTAAATCTTATTACCCCAAAGAGAAGAAAGCCATCTGGCCTGGACCACAGACAATTTTTTCACCTTGTAATGGTGAGTGTAAGCGTGAAAAGAAAGGGATTATATCTGGGAGGGGAGGCTGGGAAATCCTAACTACTATTACGGTCGATTACCTAAGATATACCTACATACATATCATCACGCCAAGTCCCTAACGGGGTAGGCAGAGAGTATAGAGCGCCAGTTCTCTCTAGACTTACATACCTCTTTCGCTTATATCTGTTTCGCAAATCCACATTCAACCGTTTCCCATCAGATGGGCGAAATGCTTGTTTGCCACGCGTGTGGTATAAAAAAATCTTTCTTCACTCATCCTTTCTATATGTTCAAACCAACATGCCTTTCTTCATCTTTACAATCACAGCCTCATGCACACCAATTGTTTTGCGAATCTCTTCATTGCGGGGTAACGATCTAAGAGATCGCATCCCAACAGCATTTTAGCTATTAAGATTTTAAGATACACATCACCAATAAATCATGAGAGATTAAAAATTATACAGAATCAAAATTCATGTATGAGTACACACATGAGTGGCAAACAAGCATATAGCCCCCCTGATTGGAAGTAAATGAATGTGGATGAAGCGAAAGAGGTATATCTAGAGAATATTCTCTATTCGCTTCTCAGTGAAGGCTCAGCGTGATGATAGACCAGAAGATACATCCTAACATCTAATATTCTGCTTAAAAACTAAACTCAGCCTTAAGCTGCATATCAATAAAACTTAATATTAAGTACAGTGATTAGTCACACCACGAGCTTTACGGTGAAGGAAAACATCGAGACGAAACCTGCATACGTCTGAGAAGCAATTCAAAGGCGTATGTATAGTCGTGCTTGACTAACGGCGATGGACTCGCCATCTGTCACGTTGGCACCTAATATACCTCTGGCGGAAAGTGGGTGTGTGGGTACTACCTATACACCTCTACCCACCCCTTCGGGGACCCTTGTGGGAAGGCGTGAGGATATATTATACCAATTTAGCGACTTTTCGCGTATTTAACTAACGTAATCTTATCGTTATTATGGAATCGATGTTACGCAAATCGAGACATGTGCCTAACGCGTTATTTACAACACTGGCCATATCGTTCGACCTAGATCGCAGACTAGCCTAACCCTACATCCGGTCGGCCGAAAAATATTTTGCTTTTCTAGTCTAGGGCTGTCACAATAACGAAAAACTAAAATAATTTAATACATATTCATTTTCATGAACACTGTACTCATAGGGTTGTTACAATCGGGTTGTTAAAAAGATGGCGTACACATATAAGAATAATAATAATGTATAATAATATAACCTCACGCCTTCCCACAAGGCTCCCCGAAGGGGTAGGCAGAGGTGTATAGGTAATACCCACACACCCACTTTCCGCCAGAGGTATATTAGGTGCCAACGTGACAGATGGCGAGTCCATCACTCCATCCGTATATCCTCGTACGTACGTAGGTAGTCCATCAGTACAGTCGGGATCCGAACTTGCGATCTTTGTGTCGCAGGCAACTGCTCGAACCACTCTGCCAACACGGCTTTTAATAATAATGATTCTTGTTAATCTAATTTTCAGTTTGTGTCACCTAGGCACCCGGTAACTCCTCTTTCTGGAGATGAGTGTTAACGTCCGCGACACAGTGTATACTACTGCAGGCATTATGTCACATTAAGTTATAACTTGGATGTACCCAGGATGTGGGTCTATGTAACAGCACTTTGGCGAACCCTAGTACTGACAATATAAAGTGTTTGTTAAAATTGTATATGCGTAGATTTTAAGTGATTTTATTTTATATCCAGGTATCCTCACGGAGTGACATAGTCGCTATGCGACAAAACTCCTATAATAAATAGAAAAAAAAAAAAAAAGTTGTCACTGTGTTTGCTGCTCCTTAATAAATAAATATGGTCTACCCTTTGGAGCAGTAGACTAGAGTAATTATATAACTACAAATGCGTCCAGAAACTCAAGAATGGGAACGTCAAGAGTACTCGAAACCGGCGTGCATGAATGAAGAGACTGATGAGTGTGGATGAAACGAGGATGTAAGAGGAAACCACATACATACATACATATCATCAAGCCGAGGCTCTAACGGCATAGGCAGAGAGTATAGAGCGCCAGTTCTCTCTAGACTTACATACCTCTTTCGCTTCGTCATCGAAGTTCGTTCGTTCATCGGTCTCTTCACACAGTTCGAGTAAGAAGAAACGGACGAATGCTTAATAAATAGTCTTTAAGCCTAGGGACCTGGCGCTCTACATTCTCCGCGTACCCTGTAGGGGACAGCGTGATGATAGGTAGGTATGCATGTCACGCTATGAACGTTGTCCTGTATATTGAATTCATTAGTCATGACCGGAGTAGAACCGGCGACCTCGCGGTGGCGACCCTAGCACCAATGTCTTCAATTATGCATTCACCGCGTGTATCTTCATTACGTGTACAGTTTTTAATTGCTTATATTTATATTATATTGGATACCGCGGTTTCACTCGCGTAATAAAAGTGGGTGTGTGGGTATTACCTATACACCTCTGCCTACCCCTTCGGGGACCCTTGTGGGAAGGCGTGAGGATATATTATATATTTATTATTATTATTATATTATTATTGTAGCAACCACAATCATCTTAGAAAACAAATCATTCGTAGGTGAAAAAAGAAGATGAGTATTTACCTACCAATCCTTACTAATATTATAAATGTGAATGTAAGTTTGTTTGTTACGCTTTCACGTAAAAACTGCTTAACCGATCATCATGAAACTTTGTACACATATTCTTGGAGGTATTAGAAGTAACATGGGAAAATAAACATTTTTACGAAAGATAACAAAGCCGTCCACGCCAACGAAGTCGCGGCCACAGCTTTTAAAAGAATAACTACCTCATCTAATAAATATAATTATATATTTATGAGATATATATATATATATATATATATATAACTACTCTCTCGGTAGCCCTAAGTGCATCGACGCGACGTGTCGCTAGTCTGGCACCGTGGTCTGGCGCCGCTACCTCCTTACGAGTGATACAGAAATAAATCCGACAGTTCCACGTCACTCCATTACATTGCAGACCCAGTGACCTATAGCCAATAAAGTGTCACACCCACGCAGCGATGGAACGTGTGATTCATACAAATAACTTTGAACTACTGTGAAGGAAAACATCGAGAGGAAACCTGCATACGTCTGAGAAGCAATTCAAAGGAGTATGTATAGTCGTGCTTGAGTAACGGCGATGGACTCAGCAACTGTCAGGTTGGCACCTAAACTGTTACTTTGGCGAAAAGTGGGTGTGTGGGTACTACACACCTTTGTCTATTCGTTCGAGAACCCTTATGGGAGGGCGGGAAAATACTCCATTCAAAATAACCCTAAAAGAAGAGTTTTGCAAAGCGCCTGGCGTGAATGAGAGTGATTGTAAATATGAAGAAAGGCATGTTACGCTGGTTTGGACACATAGAAAGGATGAGTGAAGAAATATTGACGAAACAGATATAAAAAGCAAAAGTGCGTGCAAGAAGAGGCAGAGGAAGACCACGTTCCAATTACCTGGATCAAATCAACGCAAAAAAGCGAAAGAGGAGTGTGAGTCTATACAGGAATGCTCTGCTATGTCTGCCTACCCCGCTAGGGACTCCATGACGACTCGTATGCATATAGATTCCAGTTATTGTGATAACGTTAAACTTACGAGATAACGATAATTCACCGCATACGTTCGAAAAGTTTTCTATGACGTAAGTATCGCTTGAGAAACGGCTCTGGCGATAAGTGGGTGCGTTAAAACCTCTGCCTACCCCGTCAGGAGTCCTTGTGGCAAGGCGTGAGGATACATAATTGTGATAATAATTCGATTCCATTGCGTACGCGCTGCCTAGTTCATTGTGAAATCGGTGGACTGCCACGTGCGCAGGCAACGAAAATAGACAAAATACAAAATGGCCACTGTGACATGGTATTTTGGGGTTCCACTGGAATTGGTGACGGATAGTACATTCGGGGAAGATATATATCTATACTAGCTGTACCCGCGACTTCGTTGGCGTGACTTTTTTATTTTGGTATAAAAAAAATCTATTAAAAATATCCTATGTTACTTCTAATACCTCCAAGAATACGTGTACAATGTTTCATGATGATTGGTTAAGTAGTTTTGACGTGAAAGCGTAACAAACAAACTTACATTCACATTTATAATATTAGTAAGGATATGGACTGGTTGGGTTCAATTTCACTGTTATAGGAAACTTACATTAGGCCTATCATGCCAACACGTGTTAATTACTCAACGGATAGCGATTACATTTTGCATTGTTTTCTAGGGGTTCTAGGTTAGGTACTGATTACCTATTCTATACAAATAAATAAAATTGGAGTGTCTGTTTGTAATATTAATATAACCGCTTTTTACTAACTGCATATGGATGTATATACACGGTACATTCACCAAAATATCAATTTGTACTTTTTTGTCTGTCTGTCTGTTTGTTCCGGCTAATCTCTGAAACGGCTGGACCGATTTTGACGGGACTTTCACTGGCAGATAGCTGATGTAAAAAGGACACTAGGCCACATTCTTTTCTGTTAAATTCCACGCGGACAAAGTCTCGGGCACAGCTTGTTTTAAAATATAACACAACACACCCTCTTGCCGGTTATATTTCGCTGTTTCGTCAATCTTTCTTCACTCATCCTTTCTGTCCTAATCAAAGTAACATTGCCTTAACATTACTGCATTCAATTGCCCAATTGGTAAACATACATCGACATGGTGTTAATTTACTTAGCTATTATATTATATACACGTGGGTCGTAAAATGTTAAAACATTACACAATATGTATTGAAACAATAGATATGACTCTGATTTTATTATTGTTTCATGAGCTCCGGGAACGTTTGCTACTTAGCCGGGCAATGGCGAGACCAAGGCCTCCAGCCAGGCACTTTAGTGCTAAGCAACACAGCTAAGGGCACCCCCTGTGGGGTACGAACCTCGGCTTAGAGCGTTGCTGGTCCCCGAGATAGGGAGCTGAACTGGAGTGGATGGTATTATTTAGATGTATTATCTTGTAAAGCTAGCGAGCTAGCTACTAATCACTGAATTTAAGTTCAGAAAAATTCATTGGGGCAGGATTCGAACTTGCGATCTTAGCGTCGCAGGCAACTACTCGAACCACTCGGCCACCATTCCTTATGTGGTATATACCTAATAATGATCTATCTCTGTGCCAAAAATCGCATTTATTTCCCGAAAAATCAATCTACCAACGAAATCAACGCTTACACGTGTGAAACCGCGGGGCAGAGCAAGACCTTCATACCAAGACCGGAAGCTGTTCTTCCGTGACTTTTTGCGCTGTCAATTGTCTATGGAAATATTTGCTTCCTACATAGGTGACAGTTGAGAACTAATAGGCATTAGGAATACATTCATTGCCGTGGAACATCGTGAAATGGGACAAAATGTTTTATCAAGTGTTTTTACTAAAATTTGTTATATTAAAGACAAGCTTGTGAATTTATTGCCGAGTACAGGTAACATTACTTTCTGTATTAAATCATTAAATTGTAAGTCTACTTGTAAAATGAGAATATATTCGTTTTTTTTTATTAATTAATACGAAGGTAACTGTTAAAAAGTAACAAAAAAATTCTGACTGAAACTTCACTGGCATATAGATAATGTTATACAGAGTATATTTGGCTTTGTTTTTAAACATATACATACATACATATAGACATATAATCATGCCTCTTTCCCGTACGGGTAGGCAGAGACCACTTCTTGCCACTGCTACGATCCTTACAAACTTGTTACGCTTCGTCCGCTAAACATATAAACAACATATATGTATTATAAATATAATATGTATATGAGGAAAGGCATGTCACGTTGCTTCGGTCATACCAATAGAAAGGATGAGTGAAGAAAGATTGACGAAACAGATATACAAAGCAAAAGTGTGTGCAAGAAGAGGCAGAGGAAGGCCACGTTCCAACTACCTGGATCAAATAGATCGGACGCTCAAGGACGGGAACGTCAAGAGTACTCGAAACCGACGAGCATGTATGAAGAGACTGATTTATGTATGTATGTGGAGAGAGAACTGGCTCTCTCTGCCTACCCCGTAAGGGATTAGGCGTGATGATATACGGCGTATGTATACGATGATAAACAAAAACATATATAACTATTCTGTATGTTTGTCATCTAACTCCTCTTAAATAAACCAGTCCAAAGAGTAAGGTTATGTGTGTATTTCAGGATTTTTTATTTTTAAACCATGCAAAATGGGCATGTTGTGTCATAGGTACAATACTCTTTCTGCCTATACCATAATAGTATAGTAATAGTAATTAAAATGTATTAGTCTCACTTATTATGTATGAGAATACTGTTAAGTTACTTGAAATGTTACATCACTGTTAAAAAAGTTGTGAATGGCTGTGATTGGTTGTTTGTTCAGTCCACAGATAATATATAATACAGAACCTAGGTAAGCACAAAACTTTCTAGAAAGCTAAATGACACTATCATGATTTTGCATAAAAATGTGTTTGTAAATTTTAATGTATCTACCTATACATCTATACATATAAATAAAATTCGAGTGTCTGTTTGTAATATTGAAATAACCGCTTTTTACTAATGCATATATGAATATATATACGGTACATACACCAAAATATATATTTTTAAAATTTTTGTATGTCTGTCTGTTTGTTCCGGCTAATCTCTGAAACGGCTGGACCGATTTTGACGGGACTTTCACTGGCAGATAGCTGATATAAAAAGGAGCTTAGGCAAATTTATTTTAGACATTAAATTATATTTCTTTTTGTTAAATTTTAAAATTTTAAGAGTACTCGAAACCGACGAGCATGTATGAAGAGACTGATGAATGTGGACGAAGCGAAAGAGGTATGTAAGTCTAGAGAGAACTGACGCTCTATACTCTCTGCCTACCCCGTTAGGGACTTGGCGTGATGATATGTATGTATGTAAATTCCACGCAGACAAAGTCGCAGGCACAGCTAGTGATAAGTTAAAATTGTACCCACTAATGTGGGCAATAGTAACGATTGACACCGAACCTGAAACTGAGGGCTTGTTGGATACAATAGCTATGCCCTGCAGGATGAAGTGTAATAGTTTAGTAAGGCTGAAGAGAACTAGTCTACCTACCGTATGAGGGACAAGCTTTGCTTAGTATGGGACTAGGTCAATTTGTGTGGAATTGCCTATCTATATAAGTATGTATATCGTTGTCCAGTTCCCATAGTACAAGCTTTACCTAGTTTGGGACTAGGTCAATTTGTGTGGAATTGCCTATCTATATAAGTATGTGTATTGTTGTCCAGTTCCCATAGTACAAGCTTTGCTTAGTTTGGGACTAGGTCAATTTGTGTGGAATTGCCTATCTATATAAGTATGTGTATTGTTGTCCAGTTCCCATAATACAAGCTTTACTAAGTTAAGGACTAGATTAATTTCTGTGGAAATTCGAAAAAAAACCTATTAACCCAAACTTGTATAAAATGGTCAGTAATTTAAGATGTATACTCAAAATGTATGTTTGTATTTACAGATGAAGACACAAGTATGCTTTTACACTATACAGGCAAGTATTAAATATTTTAACAACATTACAACTATCAGTTTTAAATGAAAATACATCTCAGATATTTAACTACTTAGGTTCAAAATAAATTATTTCTCATAAAAACGGGAAGTTCAATTATAATGAGAATACAAAGAAACTTTAATTAACATATTGTTTGGTATTCTCTGGAGCGCACGCATCAATAATTATAATGTTTGTACTAATACATATTATGCTGATGTTTAAAAGAATTAATACTGTTGCAGTCTTTTAGGTCCTTTGGCAGCCTTTTGTACTTCATATCAATATTTAAAAAAGTGCGTACAATAAGACTATTCAAAACAATTTTTTTAAATTGTTTTGAATAGTCTTAATTTTGAATAGAATTGTATGCTTAAATTGCTAATTCTAAATAACTACTTAACTAACCTATCTCAATAAAAGTGGTATTTAGGTTAAAAGGAAAAATCACTTAAAAGGAAAGATAGCTGTTTAATGACTGAAATAATGTTAAATTGTTATAAATGTCAATGATATTTTTATACAAAAACTAATTAAATATTCAATCAAGGCACAGATAGCGCTTTCTTCGGCCAAGCTAGACTTAATCTAGCCTGTTGAACAACTATGTAAATTGAAATCAATTTCGCTGGGTTATAAATAAATAAGGAGTTCTGCCATCAAAGATTTTGAATCTATGTTATATATTTAATATCGCTAGGTAGTAACGTGCGCGGCGCATACTCCAACGGCGTTCGCTTTCGTTATCATAAGCGCTATAATTTAACGAGCCGCCGATTGCGGCTGTACATACGACAACATACGACACCACCGGAGGAAACCCCGAACAACAATAATTTTGCATCTACGTTTTTACGTGAAAAACTCACCGTTATAACCAATCCAAGCACTCAGCTAACACCATTTAAGTATCCATATTACAAATCACACGCGGGAATGCACATAAATCGACAATTAATCCTTGCTTCACAGATCACTCACTTTACGATTTTTCTTTCGCGTGACAGCAAGCTGAAGGAAGCTGAGCTGAGTTGACATTCACACTGAGCTTCGCTGTGTGTGTGTGCAACACGAGTCAGACTACGGACCACAGTCTCAAATTATCTTCCACAGACTGTTTTGAAGATATATATAATTAGCAATGCTCGACTTTGTCAACTATCGGATATATAAACATATGGACATACAAAGATATAAATTTGTTACCTAGTCCAACATGTTGTTCTGCGGGAGGGTGCCAAGAAGGCTGGCGGTATTGCCACCTGTGACATTAAACAACAACAAAATATTTCATTGTCCTTTAGCAGTGGAAAAACTTAAAGTAGAATATTATTTTGATAAACCCTAAACCAAATATCACCCCTTGCCCCAGTTGAGTGCCCCTGATTTGAATGAACGTGATAACGATTATACCCCAACCCATAACACGTTGCTGTTCATTTGGCATTGTTTATAAGCCACATAAAGTTTAAAAAAAATCGGAATGACACTCATTTCGTTGTCACAAATGACAGATTGAAAAAATATTCTGTGGTAGTGATCGTCTGATTGATCGATTTTTGTAGTAAAATTGTGGTGTAAGTGTGAGTTTTCGTGGCCGAATTTAAGTTACATACTTTGATTTAATATTAATTATTAGCCTACATGTACTAAATTTCAGTTCTAGTTATAGAATTGCTTTTTTACTGTAAATAAACATGATTAAGGCTATATTAGTGTTCAATAATCATGGAAAGCCGCGTCTATCTAAGTTTTATCAATATTTTGTAAGTTCTTTTAGATAAACTATTATTTCTATACGATTATGAAACGACTGATGAATGTGGATGAAGCGAAAGAGGCTGTAAGTCCAGAGAGGACTGACTTGGGATGTTATTTGCTTTGTTTTATAAATTGTAAAATAATACTGATTCAAAAAAATCCCCAGAGTATTAGAGGCAAATGTCATAGGGGCTTTATTTGTTTTTATAGTTCATATACAAATAATCGTGGCGAGTCCCTCACGGGGTACGAATTTTTCTGTCAGTTTTTTGATCTATTTACATGTACAAAAACTTTAAGTTGGTTTGTGTATAAATTGGAAAATGAAAGTTCTGCATTAATTCAGCTAAATTTTTACACCATCCTCTTTAGGGATAGTTTCGGAAATATTCCGTATCAGTAACTGTCATTTACCCATCATTCTCAACCATGCAAACATAATATGTCACAGTAAAGCATACCAGGGTACAGCTACCATAATAAAATTTTCCCTGGAGAGTACAGCATGGAGTTCTTCAAGAAGGGTGTGAAAAGATTCCTGCAGGGTCGGCAACGCGCTAGTGATACCCCTGGTGTTGCAAGCGTCCATAGGCGGCGGTAACCGCTTACCATCCGGCGGACCGCATGCTTGTTTGCCACGCATGTGGTATAAAAAAAAAAAGAAGATAGGTAGGTAAACTCATAGGTGACAGATGATCACACTAACTCCTTCACAGGACTTACTAAGACCTCTTTTACTTTGTCCACATTCATCAGTGTCTTCATACATGCCCACCAGTTTTGAGTAGGTACTATTGATATACCCACCATTGAGTTTACCTTGTGTGAACTCATAATATGTATTAAAATATGCCCTTAAAATGTTATTCCAGAATGAGGACATGCAGCAACAGATTATAAAGGAAACATTCCAACTGGTCTCCAAGAGGGACGATAATGTCTGTAACTTCCTGGAAGGAGGCAGGTGAGGTTTTTTTAATACAGCTTAGGTGGCAAACCAGCATGTTTTATGCCAGATGATAAGCGGTATCTTTCCACCACTGTTGCTAGATATTCCAATTGTGAATCCTAAACCATTCTCGAATCCACCTCAAGACACATAGAAAATTTCATTTAAATCGGTCCAGCTACTCGTGGTGTGTACTTGCGTACTGTGTACTTACGTAGTGTAATATATTATTTTTTTTGTTTTTATAGCAAACCTGCAGTCAGCCTCATGAGGCTGTAATCAGTTTGGTTTAAGTAGTATGGGTGTTTAGAGAATTAAAGCCACTGCCCCAACTCTCTTACTCACCTAGCACATTGGGTTTTTTCAAGCAGCTTACAGGGTTTCTTTGCAGCAGCACATGTGCCAGTGTGTTGGGATGGTTTATCAGGCGATCTGTGTATTTGTCGGTGTACTGTTTTCCTGTGCTAATATGCTACACATTACATTTATAATCTGATGATACCTTTTTATGATTTTTCAGCCTGATTGGGGGTTCAGACTACAAGCTGATCTACCGGCACTATGCTACACTGTACTTTGTGTTCTGTGTGGACTCTTCAGAGAGCGAGCTTGGCATCTTGGACCTTATACAGGTGGGGCACGGCATGTTATAGACATTTTGGGATTAAGAGTTACGTTAAGGAGAATATTGTGGGGTATAGAGGTCAAAGATATTGCACTGGACAGAGGCAAATGGGAGGACTTGCATCTGAACCGAGGATAAAAGAGTACAGCATGGAGTTCTCCCTGAAGGGTGTGAAAAGATTCCTGTAGGGGATTCCTGTAGGGTTGCCAACGCGTGAGTGATACCCCGGCGTTGCAAGCGTCCATAGACGGTAACCGCTTACGGCTTGCTTGTTTGCCAAGTGATATAAAAAAGAAAGTCACCTAATAATGTCTATATATCTACATGTCTAATGGAAACTCATAATGATTCAATTCAAACCAGCCAGCATGTATGAAGAGACTGATGAAAGTGGATAAAGCGAGAGATTCTGTGGGTCTTGAGAAAACAGGCGCTCCACTCTCCTTGCCTACTCCGTGAGGCTTGTAAAGTTTGTGAGGATGTTTGTTACTCAATCACCCCAGAACGGCTGAATCAATATGGATGAAATTTGGTACAGAGATAGACTATTAGCTGGATTAACTTATTGTAGAAAAAAAAATCGCATGCACAGTTGTATGTGCCTTATTATTGAATTTACAAATTACATTGACGACCGCCTGGTCTTGTGGTTAGAGCTCCTGTCTGCGAAACTTGAGATCGCCGGTTCGATTCTGCTGAGGGCAGATATTTGTGTGATGAACACGAGTATTTGTACCTTAGTCTTGGATGTCCTATGTATTTAAGTATATATCTATCTATATAAGTAAATATATCCTTGTCTAATTACCATAACACAAGCTTTGCTTAATTTGGGACTAGGTCAATTTGTGTGGAATTGTCCCAGGTATTTATTATTTATTATTCCCTTTTTTCAGGTATTTGTAGAGACCCTAGACAAATGTTTCGAGAACGTGTGCGAGTTGGACCTGATCTTCCACGCGGACGCGGCGCACCAGGTGTTGGATGAGCTCGTGATGGGTGGCATGGTACTGCAGACTAACATGTCGGACATCCTGAGCAGACTGCAGGAACAGAACAAGATGCAGCGCTCAGAGGTTGGTTATTGCAACAGTCCGGCTAGGTAGGCACCACCGCAGTCAGATATCCTGTCAAGCACTAGTGTACGTACACATACTAGGTGGTAGGCCTCTTATTGCAACAGTCCGGCTAGGTAGGCACCACCGCAGTGTCCGATATCCGCCAAGCACTAGTGTACGTACCAGGTGGGAGGCCTCTTATTGCAACACCGCCAGAACAACGCAGTGTCAGATATCCTGCCAAGCACTAGTGTACGCACACGTACTAGGTGGTAGGCCTCTTATTGCAACAGTCCGGCTAGGTAGGCACCACCGCAGTGTCAGATATCCTGCCAAGCACTAGTGTACGTACACATACTAGGTGGTAGGCCTCTTATTGCAACAGTCCGGCTAGGTAGGCACCACCGCAGTGTCAGATATCCTGCCAAGCACTAGTGTACGTACACATACTAGGTGGGAGGCCTCTTATCGCCAGTCCTCTCAATGCCTGTTTGCCCCACAGGCTGGTATCTCCGCGGCCCCGGCGCGAGCAGTGTCAGCAGTCAAGAGCATGAACCTCCCTCAACAACTGAGGGATATGAAACTCCCCGACCTCCCGCAGGCGATCAAAGTAAGCATACTCTCTTAAATAATATTTTTTAATACTTAAGTACCATCACGAAGTACAGTAGAGTTCAGAGATTGTTTCTTAGGTTTGATTCCCGGATTGAACATACATATTTGGTTATATGATATGCTGATAGTTTAGTTAGATTCTGGCGGCTACTTCCTGTCTTATTGAGAGTCAGTTGGCTTTGTGTGAGATGTCCACAATATTATTGTATATTAACATCTATATAAGTGTGAAAAGCCGTGGTGGCCGAGTGGTTCGAGCAGTTGCCTGCGACGCAAAGGTCGCAAGTTCGAATCCCGACTGTACCAATGAGTTTTTCTGAACTTAAGTACAGTGATTAGTCACACCACGAGCTTAACGGTGAAGGAAAACATCGAGAGGAAACCTGCATACGTCTGAGAAGAAATTCAAAGGCGTATGTATAGTCGTGCTTGAGTAACGGCGATGGTCTCGCCATCTGTCACGTTGACACCTAATATACCTCTGGCGGAAAGTGGGTGTGTGGGTATTACCTATACACCTCTGCCTACCCCTTCGGGGACCCTTGTGGGAAGGCGTGAGGATATATTATATTATATTATATTATTATATTATAAGTGTGTATATCAGTCGCCGATACCTATAGTACAGGCTCTGCCTAGGGCCAGTAACATTACCTCTTTCGCCCAGGACCTGAAGTTCTGACCGATGCAACAAGGCGCGTATGCCGCCACCCCCGTCTCAATAGCAACCAATATTATGAACTCCATCTACCCACACTCTGAACAATACCAGAACCTCCAGAAACCCCAAGAGATCAAGTTCTTCGGGTCGGAAACCCTCAGTACTAAGTTTGCGGAGTCCTTTACTGAAAACTACCAACAGACAGAAGGTATCAACTTCCCTAACTATGAGACACACAAAACGCAAGGTTATCAGGACATCAGCGGCACGGTGCAGTACGACCATGGAGAAGTGAAGAAGCGGAGAAGGAAGAAGAAACGGCATGAGAAGTGACGTTTGTAGGTTAGTTGATATGAGATTTTGTGCTACAGATAGTGCCATCAACGATGACGCGCCCCACCAATTTCTAGTCGAGGGGGTCGCGGGATGCGGGGAGTGTGACCCGAGTCTATTAATTGTAGTGTGCGTGTGCACTCATAGGTAATCAGTGTGTACCGACAATACTCACACATTAGTGGGAGGTTGCACACTTACACTATAAACTATAGGGAAGAATAGTGGGGCGCGTCTTCGTGGATGGCACTAGCTATACATACAATTAATGTTTTCTTTCATTATCTATACGTACTTATATGCCACTGTAGCAATATATATATATATCACTTACACTTACTTACTGGTTTTTCTATACTATCTGCAGTAAAGTGAAAGCATTTTAACGAAAGAAAACATATATTTGACATAAGTTAAATATATTGTGCAAAAGTGATTTTTTTTTATACAGCAAGAGTAGCAATCAAGCATACTGTGTTATTTGGCTACGGACTTCTATAAGGTGGAGGCCCTGCCCCAGTCGGGCAGATACAAATTAGAACGGAAAACCCGTTATCCCCTACCTCTCTTAACTATATTTTCAAAAAAACAACACATAGATATGTACCTGCTAAAGTAAAAAGTAAATAATATATCCTCACGCCTTCCCACAAGGGTCCCCGAAGGGGTAGGCAGAGGTGAATAGGTAATACCCACACACCCACATTCCGCCAGAGGTATATTAGGTGCAAACGTGACAGGTGGTGAGTCAATCGCCGTTACTCAAGCACGACTATACATACGCCTTTGAATTGCTTCTCAGACGTATGCAGGTTTCTTTATATTATATATTATTATTATTATTTATAATTACAGCAAAAACATGACATATATTCACAATCTTGCAGAGAGCCTGACTTATTTAAAAACACAATATCTTTTGGTTTCCTCACTAGGCAAAGCTTGTATGGAGGAAACCGAAAAGTAGTCATTTCTTAAGTCATTCTGATGTCAGTGTGCTAGCGCGGAACAAGAGTGGCGAGGGTTGAGGGAGGTCTGGGCTTAGGTAGCCGGCTTAGTGAGACTACTGTATGTCCATAGCTAGGTAGATAGTCGACATTGAATAGTGGTAATTTTTTTACCTGTAATTGTATCGCTCTAACGTGTGTTGTGTAATTATTTAAACAAAATACAAACTATTATTATTGTCTCTCAAATTATAGGGTCCTGTTTAAGGTCCGGTCCTCAATGCATCAATGCATGAATAAATGATGATAATTATTATTATGTCTATCCAATTCTAAGGTCCTGTTTAAGGCCCGGTCCCTTATCAATGCATGAATAAATAATGATAATTATTATTATGTCTATCCAATTCTAAGGTCCTGTTTAAGGCCCGGTCCCTTATCAATGCATGAATAAATAATGATAATTATTATTATATCTATCCAATTTTAAGGTCTTGTTAAAGGCCCGGTCCTTTATCTACACTTTCGTGAGGACATCTATAGAGGACCGTTCGAGATTTGTAAAAAAAAAATTATAAATGCGCAAGTTGGTGTGTATGTTTGTTCCTCTTTCACGCAAAAACTGCTGAACGGAATTGGATGAAACTTGGCACAGAGATAGATTATTAGCTAAATTGCTGATAAAATCGATAAATTAATTGAAATTATTTTTCTCGGGTACAGCTAGTTATAATATAAGTAAGGGTTATATAATTGTATTGTTATTTTAATGTCTTTTCTAGCAATAAAATACAAATTTGTTTACGATTTTTATGACCAAAAGAGCTTAAGGCCTGCGCTTATAGGCTGCGGTAACCGCCTTTCATCATCATTTTTGTATTCATCAAGTCATCATCAAGTCCGAAGAAATACCCGTTGAGGTTTTCCCTGGAGAGTACAGCATTGAGTTCTTCAAGAAGGGTGTGAATGGATTCCTGCAGGGTCGGCAACGAGTGATGCCTCTGGTGTTGCAAGCGTCCATAGGCGGCGGTAACCGCTTGCCATCAGGCGGGCCGCAGGCTTGCTTGCCACCCATGTGGTTTATAAAAAAATTGTTGGGCAAGACTTACAAGAGTTTCGAATTAACGGGGTTTGTAAGAATTAAGAGAGAGATTTGTCTAGCTAGAGAGAACTGGCGCTCTACTCTCTCTTTCTATGCTGCGAGGGTTTCGCCGTGATAATACTATGCATATTATACGAGTTCGGAATTCACAAATGTTATATTTTTCAGATAAATTAAATAATATAATATATCCTCACGCCTTCCCACAAGGGTAGGTACTTAAGGAAGGGGTAGGCAGAGGTGTATAGGTAATACCCACACACCCACTTTCCGCCAGAGGTATATTATATAATTCTTCGTCGTTTTGGTTGTTGTATGAACATTCCCATATATATGTAAAATGTCTCGAATTTAGTAAAAATATATTGTGCAATGAGATTGTAATATCGTTTGTATAAGTTGCTGCTGTGGCGTGGTGGTGTAACAAATATTCTCAAAATGATGTGTATTTAGTTATTAAGAAATATATTTGTGTTAAACATACTTGCTTTTTATTTGTATTAGTAAAAACAAACGTACTTCTGGAACCAGTATTCTATAATAACAAATAAATTACAGCGCCATCTTTCGACTGTTAATAAAGTTACACCTGCGTAGAGTACGAAATCCGACACTTCTGCCATCTATTTAAATTTTCTTTCAACATTTGAACCGAGACAGCATTGTTTGATACGTAGTTTTCTACTTAACAGTAGATGGCGTTAGCTGCAATTGCATTAAGTTTAGTTTAGCTATTCGGCGACAGAGGGCAGTATACACAACTTTGACCTCTATATCTACCAATATTTAGTTAAAGTAAGTAAATTTATTTATGTTATTTATAAATGTTGTTAGTGTAGTCTTTACGTTTTCTTTTTTGCAGTTGTATTTTATTTTAACAGGCAAGCATAAAGGGACTGATGAATGTGGATGAAGCTCTCTGCCTACCCTTTGAGAGAATCTGCGTGATGATATGTATGTATCTATATATTATTATATATAAGCTCATTGAATATTGGTACCCAGTAAAATTTACTATATACGTGTAGAGTCCAACGCCGACTATACATCCATCTTTGAATTTCTTCTCCTTCCTTTCTTTTTTTCTCTGATTTTCTCCTTCACCGTAAAGCCTGTGGTGTGGACTGATCACTGTACCTACTTAAGTTAATAAAATGAAACTGACAATCACTGTACTTAAGTTCAAAGATTCGAACTTGCAATCGTGCAAGAGAATCAGTTAAGATTTTCTGTTAATTTTTTCATTAATTTTAGAAATTGGTTTTACTCACAATCACTGACCATAGTCAATTCCTATTTGCCTGCAACACAAAGGTTGCAAGTTCGAAACCCGCTTGTACCATCGAGTTTTTCTAACTTAAGTACATACGGCGATTATCCATACACACGATAAAGGAGAGGAAACCTGCATACGCCATCTTCCACGTTGGCACATAAATATATAAATATATTCTAGCGAATTACTACCCACCTCTTATAAATTAATATCGTCACGACTTCCCACAATGGTTACTCCAACACGACTATACATAAGTACGTATTTGAATTTCTTCTCAAACGTATGTAGGTTTTCTTTCGAGGTTTTCCTTTTGCCGAAGGTAAAAAGATAAAGAAAATTATAAGCCATTGATATAAGTTATTTTAGTAATAGTATAAACTAAAATAATATTATAAAGAGAATAGATTTGTATGTAAGTATGTTTGTATTGAATAGGCTCCAAAACTGAACCGATTTGAAAAATTCTTTCACCATTGGAAAGCTACATTCACCCTGGGTGACATATTTTCTTTTATAAAAAAAATATCTTATGTCCACCCGTGCGAAGCCGGGCGGACCGCTATCCTTAATAATATTATAAATGTGAATGTAAGTTTGTTTGTTACGCTTTCACGTAAAAACTACTTAACCGATCATCATAAAACTTTGTACACATATTCTTGGAGGTACTAGAAGTAACATAGGATACTTTTTATTGAAAAGAAAAAAAAAATGTGTGTAAGATAAAAAAGCTGTCCACGCCGACGAAGTCGCGGGCACAGCTAGTTATGTAATAATTATTATTTTACCATGATAATGTTGGCCTAAGTAATATTATCAACGTTTGAATATTTCGTATGCCTAAAGGCGGAACATAGCTGACTATATAAATATGTGTATAACGTGTATAACGTAATACCATATTATTTTCTATGTTCATGAAATACATTATTTGATATCGTGCTGAAACATATCTCGCTCAGAGAATCAGCATTGCTATCCAGCGTGGCAATGCTGCCAGACTTCTTGGCACGTTGACTCGGGATACCGATTTGGGACAAATATTTTATCTGTAAGTAGGTAATTTCAACTGTTCTTTGTAAATATTTTAATTGTTGTTAAGTAATTCTATTTGATCGTACATTGTAACGCCGATTTGCAGAATAACGTCAGCAGAGACCGCCTGCATCGACCTAGCAAGATTACTGCAACCACAAAACCGCGGCTGAAGCATCCGTGTTGTATTCCAAAGCATTAATCGTTACTACAATGTACAAATAATAATGTAAAGCTCGACCGCATCCAACAAACAGTGCCTTAAACTGGGTCCATAATTGTCAACTTCCTTGGCACATTCAAATAGCAATTACTCCCCCTCGCATGTTAAGGAACTAAAGGATAATACAGTGCGCATTATTTGGTCTTTTAAGTAAAGTAACCCATTTTTTACGCAATATTCGGAGATAACTTTTAGCATTTCGACAGCGGTTGTAGTTCGAGAAATATTTTATTTTTATACTAGCTGTGCACGCGACTTCGTCCGCGTGAAATTTTACAAAAAAAAATTGTTCAGTTTCCAAAATAAAAGTAGTCTAAGTTATTCCTTTTTACATCAGATATCTACCAGTGAAAGTCCCGTCAAAATCGGTCCAGCCGTTTCAGAGATTAGCCGCAATACAATACGCAAACAAATCGCAATCAGAGTTGGTCTCCAAGAGATCATTGAACGCAGCGAGAGTGCGAGGGACGGGAGTGTATGATCGCGACTTACTACGACAAGCCGATATGGAAAAGAGCCTGTTTCCTGGCGCGTGTGTAGTTGTCAGGCACAGATATTTTTGTGAGCTCTTCGAGTAATTCAGGGGCATTAATACTTCCACGAAGCACCCTGCACATAGTTGACATTTGGTCACAGTTCCTTCTCACCTCTAAGGAGGACCAGGAGTTGGAGGACCAGGTTGGCCTGGTCCTCCAACTCCTATAAAGTATGGATAGTACCCATACACACGCTTGTATTAAACCTTAGGAGCTAGACGTTCCCCTCCTTGAGTGTCCGATCGATTTGATCTACGTAGTTGGAACTTGGTCTTCGTCTCTGCGTCTTCCAAATACTTTTGAAGAAGGTACCTAGCTACCTATATATATATATAGCTATAATAAAATTGGCATCTTTAATTTTGTATTGTATAAATATGCAATTGTATATATTAAGTCCTTTTTACAAATCTTAGCGTGTACGCCGAAGTATTTTGGTAAATGAGACGAAATTACAGGTCACTTTGATGTAACCAGCAGTTGTGGTCGCCAGGTGGTCAGGTGGTGGTCAAGAGGTCGTTATTTGCTTCTGTCAATAATTATATACAATAACATATTTAAGCAAACCGAGAGAAAGTTTTGTGTAATACCAAAACAATTTATTATATTGTTAAGTTAATTATATAAATCGTTGTTGATTATTAAGTTTCTGGACTGTTGCAATAAGAGGCCTACCACCTGGTATGTGTACGTACACTAGTGCTTGGCAGGATATCTGACACTGCGGTGGTGCCTACCTAGCCGGACTGTTGCAATAAGAGGCCTACCACCTAGTATGTGTACGTACACTAGTGCTTGGCAGGATATCTGACACTGCGGTGGTGCCTACCTAGCCGGACTGTTGCAATAAGAGGCCTACCACCTAGTATGTGTACGTACACTAGTGCTTGGCAGGATATCTGACACTGCGGTGGTGCCTACCTAGCCGGACTGTTGCAATAAGAGGCCTACCACCTAGTATGTGTACGTACACTAGTGCTTGGCAGGATATCTGACACTGCGGTGGTGCCTACCTAGCCGGACTGTTGCAATAAGAGGCCTACCACCTAGTATGTGTACGTACACTAGTGCTTGGCAGGATATCTGACACTGCGGTGGTGCCTACCTAGCCGGACTGTTGCAATAAGAGGCCTACCACCTAGTATGTGTACGTACACTAGTGCTTGGCAGGATATCTGACACTGCGGTGGTGCCTACCTAGCCGGACTGTTGCAATAAGAGGCCTACCACCTAGTATGTGTACGTACACTAGTGCTTGGCAGGATATCTGACACTGCGGTGGTGCCTACCTAGCCGGACTGTTGCAATAAGAGGCCTACCACCTAGTATGTGTACGTACACTAGTGCTTGGCAGGATATCTGACACTGCGGTGGTGCCTACCTAGCCGGACTGTTGCAATAAGAGGCCTACCACCTAGTATGTGTACGTACACTAGTGCTTGGCAGGATATCTGACACTGCGGCGGTGCCTACCTAGCCGGACTGTTGCAATAAGAGGCCTACCACCTAGTATGTGTACGTACACTAGTGCTTGGCAGGATATCTGACACTGCGGTGGTGCCTACCTAGCCGGACTGTTGCAATAAGAGGCCTACCACCTAGTATGTGTACGTACACTAGTGCTTGGCAGGATATCTGACACTGCGGTGGTGCCTACCCAGCCGGACTGTTGCAATAAGAGGCCTACCACCTAGTATGTGTACGTACACTAGTGCTTGGCAGGATATCTGACACTGCGGTGGTGCCTACCTAGCCGGACTGTTGCAATAAGAGGCCTACCACCTAGTATGTGTACGTACACTAGTGCTTGGATATGTGACACTGCGGTGG